>BLSH010427686.1:38251-48401 GCA_018402905.1 Glandirana rugosa | reverse complement strand
AGGTTGTGTCCACTCCGACGAGGCTAAACGTTGTGGTCTCTCTCCGAACCTTGCGTGCGGCCGAGGTAACTTCACAAGTGAGTGCGATATCTGTGGAAATATGACCCTGACCATGTTTTATTACACTCACAGTAAGATATATCGATGAGAGAATCGAGGTTGAATGATGTGATATATATGGCATATATGAGCTCATATTCGGCTCAAAAAGTCGTGTAAAAAAAACACGAATATGAGCTCAGTCACAGACACCCATCACAACTCGCTTGGGCCTGACATTGCAAGCCCAGGCATGGCTTGAAACCGAACCCGAACGATTTTTGAAATGTCCGGGTCCGGGTCCGTGCCACGGACACCCTAAAGTTCGGTACGGACCCGAACGTTACAGTCCGGGTTCGCTCAACACTACCCACAGACACTGACTCGAGTATAAGCACAAAAAAAATGTGCTGAAAAACTCGGCTTATACTCGAGTATATACGGTATATATAGTGTAGTAAGTTGGAGCTAAGAGAGTAGCTATATAGAATGACACTCACATTATTTTGTACCAGTCCCAGTATAAAGGTGTCTATAGCGTGAGTGAACACTTCAATGGAGCCGGCGTGCGTTCCAAGCCTCTCTCTGGTGTTGCAAATCGGAGCAGCCTCACCTGTGTTGGACCCGAATACAGCTGCTCCTTCATTCCGACATGTTTTGCTAGATTAGCATCATCAGGAAGGGGAAGTGCACGTTGCTGGGGTTTTTCTGTGTAGTGGTTCTTTCTCTAAGTGATTCCTTATACAAGTGATGTGCACTTTAGGCTAGGTTCACACTAGTCCGATTCTCGGACCGACATGAAGAGCACAAGTCGCATTACGTCACAAAAACAATGATTCCTTATGAGAGCCATCTTAACTGATCCGACTTGTGTTTTTCAAAGTCGGACCGACTTTGAAAAAGGTTCCTGTACTACTTTTGTCCGACTTTGATCCTACTTCAGTCCATTGAAAGGCATTGAAGTCGGACATGCGACTTGTGCTCTGGGGATCATGAAGGGGAACTCCACACCATATTTTTAAAGAAAAAACAGGCATGGGGTCCCCCTCCAGGAGCATACCAGGCCCTTTGGTCTGGTACGGATTTTAAGGGGAACCCCACGCCGAAAAAAACGGCGTAGGGTCCCCCCCCCGAAATCCATACCAGACCCTTATCCGAGCATGCAGCCAGGCCAGGAAAGGGGGTGGGGACAAGCCAGTGCCCCCCCTCCTGGACCATACCAGGCAGCGTGCCCTCAACATGGGGAGTATGGGTGCTTTGGGGCAGGGGGGGCTCTGTGCCCCCCACCCCAAAGCACCTTGTCGCCATGTTGATGAGGACAAGGGCCTCTTCCTGACAACCCTGGCCGTTGTTTATCGGGGTCTGTGGGCGGGGACTTATCGGAATCTGGGAGCCCCCTTTAACAAGGGGGCCCCCAGATGCCGGCCCCCCTCTATGTAAATGAGTATGAGGTACATCGTACCCCTACCCATTTACCTGGAAAGAAATATGTACAAAAAAACACCACACAGCTTTTTAAAATATTTTATTAAATCTGCTCCGGCGGTCTTCTCCCCTCTCTGGCTCTTCTTTTCTTTGGCTCTTTTGCGGGGTCTTCTATCTGCTGAGGGGTCTTCTTTCTTCTCCTGCTCTGCGGCGTCTTATGCTCTTTTGCCGGTCTTCTCCGCTGTCCCCTTCCCTCTGTTCTTCCTCTCTTCTTCTCCTTCTTCCTATGTTGACACGGCGCGATCTCCTTCACGAATGCCCTCTCCGCTGTGTGCTGTGCCTTATATTGGCATGGGGCGTGGCCACCAGATGACATCACAGCTCCACCCCAGGAAGTGACATCATACGGGCGTTGCTTCCAGGTGATGTCATCTGGTGGCCACCCCCCATGCCAATATAAGGCACAGCACACAGCGGAGAGGGCATTCGTGAAGGAGACCACCCTCACTCTCCTGCCTCGCCTAACCTCTGGCGACATATCCCCAAACCCTGGACCTCCATCATTTAACTGTGCCCAATGCTCCCATCACCCTACACTCTCTGCTGGCAGTAACCAAAATCCACAGAATTTGATTCTCTATTCCTCTTCTTCCCCAAACCAGCCTCCCCTTCTCCTGTGCCCACTGGAATGCCCGCTCTGTCTGTAACAAACTCATCTCCCTCCATTACTTCTTTATCACAAATTCCTTTACCCTACTTGCCATTACCAAAACCTGGCTTCATGAATCCGACACTGCTTTTCCTGCTTCCCTCTCCCATGGCTACTTCTCTATACTTACTACCCCAGACCCAGATGGAACGGAGGTGGAGTAGGAATACTTATATCCCCGCACCTATCAGGTACTTCACCCACCTCCCTCTCTGACACTCTCCTCTTCAGAGGCACATTGTATTCCTCGGTTTTATCCAGTTTCTCCGAGAACTGCTGTCATCTGTCGGCCCCCTGGACCCATATCAACCTTCCTTGATGACTTCTCTGCCTGGCTACACTATTTTCTCTCTTCTGAAATCCCCACAATCATTCTCAGTGACTTAAACATCCCTTGTAATGCTAATACTCTAACCTCTCAGTCTAACCTTCTCTCTTGACCTGAACCAATGGATACACACTTCTACTCACTCTGATGGCACAATCCTTGACCTTGTATTCTCCTATCTATGCACCCCATTCAACCTCTCCAATAATTCTCTCCCACTCCCTAATTACCATCTTGTTAGTTTTGTTCTCTCCTTGTCTTCCACCTCCTCTCCCTCCAACCGCCTAACCGTTACCCGTAGAAACTTTTGCCACCTCAAACCTTCTCTTCTCTGCTGCTGACCACCTCTATGACAAAATCTCACCCCTGTCCTGCCCCAACCTAGCCACTTCTGTCTACAACAGCTTACTGTCATCCTCCCTAGACAAGCGCACCCCCTCACTACACATAGAATCAGGCCCTGATCCCTATGACCTGGGCACACAGCACCAGAAGTTTCAGAAAATGTAGCCGCACTCTTGAGCATCTATGGCGTAAGACTAAGTCCCAGAAAGATTTCAACCAATATAAATCCGCCCTCCAAAAATACAATTCCTGCCTCCTCACTGCCATGCAGACCTATTTTATCACTCTCATTAACACCTTCTCATCCCGTCCATGTCAACTCTCAACCTACATGTCAACCTACTTTTAAAGGATAAATTCACCTTTTCAGAAAAAATAATAAATGCACATATTTTTTCGCAGGGAAAATAAATGTGCATTTATTATTTTTTGTTGCAGGAGCCTGTAAAGCATTGCACCAGGGATCAGCAGATTGCTGATGCCATGCAGGTCTCCAGCAGGTCTGTCAGTGAATAGGTTTGTTTGTACCACATAGGAGGAAGCTGATACATGCTGACAGGAAGAATGAACTACCACAGCACTCACCACACCATAGTAGTTCATTGAAAACTACAAGCCAACAGCCGCAAAGGCTGCCGGACCTTGTAGTTTTCCTTTCACAGAGCGCTGAATGAGCAACATGGCTGCGTGGGCAGAGCCCCGCCCGGGCATGTTTTTTAAGAGTTTGATATCTAGCGGGTGGAGAAGAACCCCCTCTAGCTGGGAATCAGGGAGGTGCGGGGGCCGATGCATTCATTATATGTTACACCCCGAATATGGATGTAACATGTTATGAAAGGTGAACTTATCCTTTACCTCTCTACTCCATCCTCCATTATCTCCACCTACCAACTCACTCACTGTTCAGGAGATCGCCAATCACTTCACAAATAAGGTTGATACAATTTGTGAGGAGATCTCGAATGTGCAGATACCTTCCCCACTTAAAACCCTCAGGTACAATCATGACTTCCCTCATTCAACTCTGGTACTATTGACAAGGTTGCTAAACTGTTTTCTAATGCCCACCTAACCACCTCCTTAAACTGGTTGTAAAGCTTTAAGGTTTTTCACCTTAATGGATTCTATGAAAAAAGCTGACACCCCCTTTTTCTTACCTGCGCCCAATCCGATCCTGTGATGTGCATGAGTGCAGCGGTTCCAGCTGCTATCTCTCACCTTATTGGACAGATTATAAGCAGCAGAAGCCATTGGCCCCCCCCGCTGTCAATCAAATCCAGTGACATGGGGGGCGGGGCCGAGTGCCGCTGTCTGTGTCAATGGACTCAGCAGTGGGACTCGGGAGCGCACCCAGGAACAATTATTTGGTTTGCATGGGAACCTCATATAGAGGGCCCCCACATCTCTCCATCCAAATGTCCCTTCATTTAGAGTCAATATGTTCTATGACATCACACTGACCTCACAGCTCCTCCAATCAATGTCCCTCCATCCAGACTCAACACATCCTATACACACCGATTTTATAATTACCCCACAACAGTGCCTCAGAGCAAAACTATTCCAGAAGTCAAAAGATCCTATGCATTATAAAGTTCCAAAACTATAAAAAAAACAAAGCTAGAAACAAAGTACAGCCAACATCAAGAATGGAATTTGACTCCCATACCCCAAGAATCACTGGAAACAATAAACTTTCTCACTGGGGACCATAGTGCTTAAATTCATACTGACCTTCATATTACCTCCTGATATCTTTATTCTCTTATTGTACAACCAATACCAATCCAGATAATTCTCTGTTATCTGTCTACAGGAAACCCTTCATAGGTGAAGGCACCAATGAGGATGGAGGAGGACCGGAGTCACATGACTGAGAAGATACTAAACCTCACCCTGGAGATCATCTACCTGCTGACCGGAGAGGTGAGGGGGATTCTGGGAGGTCACATGACATCACTCTTATCTCTATTAATAAAACTCAGACCTGACCAGAGAGGTGAGGAGGATTCTGGGATTCTAACATGATATTCCTATTGGTTCCTCAATACAGAGATTTCCTCTTGTGAAGTCAGGTGATCACATGACCATCACAGTGCCTCCATGTGACTCCCTAAAACCTGAGAGACACAACATGCAGAAGATTCTAGAAGTCACCAAGAAGATGATGGAGCTGCTGACAGGAGAGGTGAGCGGTGCTGGGAATTCGGGGACATTATCCAGTAACAGACAAGGGATGTGTCTGGATGGTGACTGTATCATTGTGTGTGTCAGGTTCCTATAAGGTGTCAGGATGTCACTGTCTATTTCTCCATGGAGGAGTGGGAGTATTTAGAAGGACACAAGGATCTCTACAAGGATGTCATGATGGACAATCAGCCGCCCCTCACATCACCGGGTAAGAGGAGACTTTATTGTAAAGGAGAGAGCATTACGGAGGCTCCACCTAGACCCCCCATCATCTGATAAACACATAGAAACAATGTATTCAGTCAGTGTTGTGTTTCCTACAGATGGATCCAGTAATGGGAACCCACCAGAGAGATGTCCCCGTCCTCTGTATTCCCGGGATTGCACACAGGAAGGTCACACCATCCCTCACCATCATCAGGTAGATGAGGAACAATCACTGATAGGATCATTAGGATCTGTACATTATCTGCATTGTTACCATTGATGAAATTTGTATTATATATTCAGAGTGGAAACCTGAGAGATTCTAAAGTTGATGGCAAAGAAGAAGAGAGGCGTGTGAGGGATGATCAGCAGTCTATGGAGGAGGATGGAATAACGGGGACATTTATAGAGGAGGACACTCCTACAGAGATCAGCACAGGTGGGTCATTAACACTAAATACATTCCTCCACCCATACTGCTCACTGATTGGTCCAGAGTAGGGCGGGGACTGGGTGATATCAGCCTGTAATTCCCTGGTCACTTTCCTGAGCTGTGTTCCCCGTCCTGCATTCCTGTATTTCTCTCGGATAATCTTCCTTCTCTGTGCTGCAGACACAATTTATGTATCTAGACTGCATTTATGGAGATTCTGGGGTTGGGCTGGCAACATAATGTAATGTTGATTTTCACCATAGGCATTACTAGACCTAGGCACCTATATGCTTTGAGTTTCCTGCCCCATGCTTGGGTCTAGTAAGATGTGACAGAGCAATTCTCAGTAATTTCAAAATTTGGAAATCCGAAAACCCAATTATTTGAAAATCTGAAATAATAACTTAACTATTACTAACTATTAAATTATAGGTGCTGGAATTTCATTAAAAATGTGGCTGCTAATGATAAATTTGTATTTAACAGCCAAATTTTAAGGAAATTCCAGCACCTATAATTTAATAGTTATTTATTAGTTAGTTATTTCGAATTTTTGGATTTTCTTATTTCAGCATTTTCGAATTACCTAATTCGTAAATGTTTGAATTTTTGAATTCCGAATTAGAAAATCTCAAAATTTTCGAATTCCAAAAAAAAAAAATGAAACTAAAATGAGCTAAATTTTCAGCTGTGCACATGTCTATTGCCCCCCCCCCCCCCCCATCCTCACTATCTGACCTCTGGTGGGGCTCAGCCCCGCTGTTATTCATGACTAAATCATGGACTAAATAAGGAAGTGCAGGACTTCTTGTGTTGGGAAGATGGCAATGAGTGATAGAGGGGGTGGGGACCCTCGTCCTATAATCCCCTCATCGCTGTCACTCCTATAAAAGACAATTCTCATTGTTTCCTCACTCTCTGACTAAGGTCCATGAATAAGGAAATGAACTGGTAGGAGATCAGAGGAGCCATTTACTCGTTACCTTGAGGAGGGAATTGTGAGATCCTCAGATACAAAGCTGCCTGATGTGGGCGGAGTCCTGGTTTAGGGGAACCAATCAGCTGATGTCTAGTAATAATCTTTGTATTTCTATTTTAGTAGATGGACGGGAGATGAGGAAAACCTCAGAGGATCGTCTCACTTTGTCTCCAGACTGTAAAGTAGATGAGGACATCACACAGTATAGTCCAGGAGAAAACCCGACTACCTCAAATGTCCATCCGGCACCACACAGTGTAGATGAACCATCGTATTCCTCTTATCCTGAGGAACCTCAGACTGTGAGGGACGGTGCCATCCTTCCAACAGATAAGAGGTTTTCCAGTACTGAGTGCGGGAAGTGTTTCCGGTTTAAATCCAAATTTAATGTGCATAAAAGATCTCACACAGGAGAGAAGCCATATTCCTGTCCTGAGTGCGGGAAATGTTTTATAGAAAAATCACATCTGGTCACACATCAAAGACTTCACACGAGGGAAAAACCGTATTCCTGTTCTAACTGCGGAAAGTGTTTCCATTCTAAATCTAAATTTAACGTGCATAAAAGATCTCACACAGGTGAAAAGCCACATTCCTGTCCTGACTGTGGGAAATGTTTTTCACAGAAGTCCAGTCTTTACACACATCAGAGATTGCACACTGGGGAGAAACCGTATTCCTGCCCTGAGTGTGGGAAATGTTTTTCGCAAAAGTTCAGTCTTTACACCCATCAGAGATTGCACACTGGGGAGAAGCCGTATTCCTGTCCTGAGTGCAGGAAATGTTTTTCACACAAATTTGGTCTTTACATACATGAGAAATCTCACACAGGGGAGAAGCCGTATTCTTGCTCTGATTGTGGGAAATGTTTTTCAGCCAAATCAAGTCTTTGCAAACATCAGAGATCTCATACAGGGAAGAAGCCATATTCCTGCTCTGAGTGCGGGAAATGTTTTTCAGACAAATCCAGTCTTTGCAAACATCAGAAATCTCACACCGGGGACAAGCCATATTCCTGCCCTGAGTGTGGAAAATGTTTTTCGGACAAGTTCAGTCTCTGCAAACATCAAAAATCCCATGCGGGGGAGAAGCCATATTCCTGTCCTGAGTGTGGAAAATGTTTTTCACAGAAGTCCCACCTTTACACACATCAGAGGTCTCACACGGGGGAGAAGCCTTATTCTTGTCCTGAGTGTGGAAAATGTTTTGTTGAAAAATCAAAACTTGTCATACATCAGAGAACTCACACGGGAGAAAAGCCATTTTCCTGTTCAGTGTGTGGAAAATGTTTTTCTCAGAAGCCCCATCTTTACAGACATCAGAGATCTCACACAGGTGAGAGGCCATATTCCTGTCTTCAGTGCAGAAAATGTTTTTCACAGAAGTCCAGTCTTTTTAGACATCAGATATCTCACGTGAGGGAGAAACCACTTTTCTGGCCTGAGTGAGGGAATTGCCCCTCACTGAAGTCCTGTCTTCCTTTACATCAGGGATCCCACACAACCCTTGAAGTGTATCAGTGCCTTGAGTGTGGGAAATGTCTTCTATATGAATGTTGCCGGACATCACAGGTCTCATGTGGGGAAGAAGCACACCCTGATATACACCTCAGATATACTCCATGGCTGATCTTCATCATGTAAGAAACACTTCATAAGGAGATCAGAGATCACCAAAGACATGGATGAAGTGTTGTACCGCGTTGGCCATTGATAGCAGGAGAAAAATAAAAATGGAGTCATTACCTTTCATTGGCTGAGTACATTTTGTGGTATAAGCTTTCACAAACACTTAGAGGTCTGTTTTTAAAAACAAAAAGTTGAACTGATGTGACCAGCATTTGCCCACCTGTGAAGAGTTTTGGCTATATTTTTTTTCAGGTGATCATTGGCTCTGTCTAGTGGTCATAATGTTATATTGCACTATTTTTACTGCTCAAGGTATTTTAAGGAAAAATACTGCATTATGGCCATTAGATGGAGCTCATGATCATAGGAAATCACTGTGTTAGTTAAAAACATGGTTAATATTTTGACCCCTTGATAAAGTCACGTGTGTGTGATGAAACGGGTCAGTTGGAGCCTGTGACGTCAGAACGCCGTTTTGTGCACTGGGGTTACCAGGAGCCCAATACTGTCAGTGTGTTCAGGGATGGTGTCTTACTAGATTCAAGTGCATTGCCCGAGTGAACCGGAGTTAGTACACCCCCACATGTGAGTTGTTTGAACTTTTATAATAAATACCATATTTTAAGGATTAAGCACTATGTAGCCCCTTTTTTGCTTTCACATGCAACTGGAGCCTCACCTGTGTTGTGAAATAGAAGGATATTGCCCTTAAGGGGAATGTGCGACTTATCCCATCTGGGGTCGCAGATGGAGGTGAGCATATAGAGTGGCCGGTGGTGGTGGTGTGTGGTCCCAGTGTGAAATTTTGCGGTGCATCCTGTATACAGCACCCTTCACCAAGCACTTTCTGCATGATTTTGCACATGAAGAGTTTGATGAACGGACTGTTTTTAATGAACTGTTATCACTGCTAGTGGTGTCATTCTTATTTTGTTTTTACGGATATTATTTACGCTCAGTCACTGTATTATGAGATTTGGGTTTTGATGTATTTATGCAATTGCCCTTTTGCACTTTAGTCACAAGTTGGCACTGTAATAGCATTTTTATGCATCACATTTAAAGGTATGTGCTTCACCATTTTCATTGGCCATTAGATGGAGCTTACTAAATATATAAATCAGCGCCTACCTATGTGAAAAACCTGATAAAGATTAATAAAAATTCCATCCAAAATATATACAATAATTGCTGTGAAACCTGTGAAAGTAAAACAACAAAATTGGGGGCTGCTGTACTCAGGTACTAGACCTGCTCTCACAATGAAAAATTATATATCAGCGCCAACCACAAGCAAATAGTCCAATAACATAACTAATAAGAATCACAGTCCATATATAAATAATCAGGTGCTCCAAGTATAGTGCTCCAAATAAAGTGCTCTTCAGTGCTCAAAATCAATAATTCAGTGCAACAAGTGGTGACGTGACTGGTGACCCCCTGCAGTGCCCACACTCACCAGATGGTATGGACCCACTGCTTTTCAGTCAGTGGGTCAAACAGGCTGATGGGGGCTAGTATCCCGGTCCAAAACGAGACCACATGGAGTATTCTGGATCCCAAGGCACTCAAAAAAAATAAGGATATACCATAGTGTAGACTGCTAAAAACACAATTTATTGCGCAAATTATAAAACCTACTTACAGATGTTTAGCTGTAAAGCGGACATCAATACATGACATAGCTCCCGGCAATGGATCAGGAAGCGTGTGTTCTACTCGACAAGCCACGCTGCTGGAAGTGACGTGTGTGACCGCGACGGACCCGGAAGTGACGTCAACGCGTTTCGCTCGTCATAGGAGCGTCATCACGGACGATCTTCTGGTCCATCAAGTTCACATTATATCTCCGATATCTCTGCCCCCC
>BLSH010427634.1:1574416-1592015 GCA_018402905.1 Glandirana rugosa | reverse complement strand
GATGAGAATTCATTTTTGGGGTTTTTTTTTTTTACTAGTAATGGCGGCGATCTGCGATTTTTAGCGGTACTGCGATATTTCAGCGGACATGTCAGACTATTTTGACACTTTTTTGGGACCATTGGCATTTATACAGCGATCAGTGCTATAAAAATGCACTGATTACTGTGTAAATGCCATTGGCAGTGAAGGGGTTAACCTGCAGGGGGCGCTCTAAGGGTTAAGCATGTTCCCTGGGCGTGTTCTAACTGTAGGGGGACTGCCCTGGCTGGGGAAGGGAAGTGGTCACAGCCTTCGTATACAGGAAGGCTGTGATCACAGCCCTTCCCCCTCACACAGAATGGAGGTCCGTGTTTACATACACGGACCTCCGTTCCTCCGCTCAGGGGGGCCATCGCGGGTAGCCGGCGGCAATCGAAGCCACCGCACCCGCTTCCTGGCCCTCCCCGAACACAGTGAGCGCGGCCGCCGTCATATGACGGCGATTTGCGCTCACGAGCCACCTTGCCACCGTCAATTGCCGATCGGCGGTCGGCAAGGGGTTAAGCAACACATTCTTAGCTTTACATTTACCACTTGCCTTCCCAATGAACAGGACACTACAGCGAGGCAAGTCCTTTTTAGCACAACCAGGGGATCTCCCATTTGGGGTCACTTCCACTCCTATGTGCACAATCACATAGTCAGTTTTTCTCACCCAGTCTGCAGGCTTGAAATTACAGGCATTGCTATGGGCAACCACACTCCTCCTGAACTTCTGGTTAGCCTGTCGCTCATTCCAGGCACTCTGATCAGGCTTCCTAACTGCAGACCATGACTTATTGGCTGTCCACATCCCTTTGCACTGAAAACTGGGACAATGGCCACTTGGAAACAACATGCCCCCACTCACTGCAGCTCAGACAGCACACTTGGCTCCATGTCTTGTCAGTTTTCACATCACATTGCAGGAACTCATCTTTTTCACTGCATGGTAACAAGTCCTTCTTGGAAGCGGATCTCCCCACCGGACTTACCACCATTTCACCAGCATCAAACAAATGATCAGTCTCTTTCATACAAGAAATAGGAACAGTCTTACCATTCCAGGTGTAGGGTTGCCACATCATCCCTTTAATCCAGGACACATATTATTTACACAGGTTCTGCGGCTGATTAAGGTGGTAATTAAATTCACTTGGTGCCTTACCTGCATTCAATTTGCCTCAGAACCTGTGTAATTCATATGTGTCCTGGATTAAAGGGATGATGTGGCAACCCTATCCAGGTGGCAGGGGTCTGTTGAGGCCATCGTCCATGCTTGGTTGTGCTCTCACAGGCAAATGCCCCCACTTAGTTGCAGGCAACATTGCAGGCCAAACAGCTTTCCTGTTGCCAGTGGTAACAGCTGACACTTTTCCACAACCATTTTCACTTTAGCTCCTCCTTTTAGAATTTTTCCAGCGCTCTCTAGCCTAGATTGCTGCTTTGTAGTTGTCATAATCATCTCGGTCATGCACCATCTGCCTGTACACTTCTCGGTACTCCTCTGTGAGAAATGGCTGCACCAATTCAACCCAGAGACCTCTGGGCCACCCTCTGTAGGAAGCAATCATCGCAAACTCATCCAAAAAGTCTTCAACATGTTCAGAAAGCAACATAGGCCGTATGAAGTCAGCAGCATGAATTTCTTCTTTGTTGCCACGAGCAACCACACCCATCTGCTCACTCCTTACACTGTGTGATGGCTTGCTTTCCCTTTTTCCTTGCTCCATAGCAGCCAAATGCATTTTGCACCATCAGGGGCTTGTTCTGTCAGTAACAACCCCTCCAACCACAGAGTTCTGTCTCTCATCTGCATCCTTTTTGCGTTTGACTGCCCCATCTCTGCAGTCAGGGACACACAGTTCCTTTTAAGCAAATTTTCTTCTTTACTGTCTCTTTAATATTGAAAGACAGTATACATCTCACTGCTCACACAACAATAGAAATACAGACAGTCTTTTGACACGGTTTCTTGCATGCAAGGATCTGGACTAGTGCCATCTGTGCCCAAAGCATTTTCCTCCACCAATTGTAAACATTCGGGGTGACTTAACTCAAGTGGTGCATGCCACTTCCAGGAAACGTGCCACTCAAGACTGTGTTTTAAGGGCATGATGGCCCATTTTTATTAAAAGGAACGGAAAAGTTCAAACAGTAATCTCCCCTTGTTTTCTTAATCTTAATCAGATTTGTCCGCGCCTTGGAATAAAAGTATCAATTTAGTACCAAGAGCAGCTGGTATAATAATATAACCTTGCAAAGTTACATTAAAATAAATGAGAATAAAGGAGTACCGCGCTCATTCAGCAGCCACCACACCCATAGAGATGGGAAATCTCTTGTATGTATATTTAGTCTCTCTGGGATATAAAATAACCTCAGAGATGGTTGTGCTGCATTAATAAATCATAGCGCTTTAACAAACTATAATCCTGTCTTTTGGACCACATAGAGTGTTACTGTGCTAAGGTTTGTTTAAACAAATAAACCGTAAATGATATTTCAAGTTGACTCAAATGTTCATAAGTAAGTCCTATGAATAAATAAACTTCTTTGGTGATATTAGGAGAGATGTTGCAGTAAACCAAAGTGTTTTTCGGAAAGAAGTTTTTCTATCTTCAAATTGCTTTACATCCACTTGTTTCCCCACTCACCAGATACTTCCGACCACAAAGGGTCAAAAGGGCATTCTAGATATTCTTTAGGCTTACAAAACATCAGATGGATTCATTGCTTCACCCTGGATATCTTCCGCTAAGAGCCCCATTGGTACCCCACTTACCAGATCACAATGTAGTACAGAGCGACTCACAGTGGGGATGATCGTACCAGAGGAATGGTATAAGATGTTCACTTCTCCAAGACACTTCCTATCGTCTTTAGGATGACTCCAAAACCGAGGAAGGAAGGGAAAGGAACTTCCAATAGTGAAGCCAGTTTTTATTTTTGTAAATTTAAAACTATAAAACAGGTAAAAACCAAAACAAACAAAACAAAATACAAAACAAAATACAAGTACGGCCGCCCGTTTACGGGTGGGCGCATACAATTGGGTTTAGAAAAATTAAAATGAATGAATGGAGCAGGGGACGCCAAGCAGCGTTCCACCTGCGTTCCTCAGACCGGAAGTGATGTACACGTCCCTTGCCACCCTACGCGGCGTTTCGTCGACTGCTCGTCAACGTCATCAGGGGTTAAAGGGTTATGCACATCACTTCCTTTAAATATACTTCCGCTCTGAGTGTGTTGTTGCCACAGCTGATATTCATATATCAATATACCCTTGTTTTAAACACAACGTTTAGGTGACTATTAGATTAGACTCCCTCTAGTGGAGAGATATAATTGGTGCACCTTTTTTAAGTGATAACATTTATATAACATGTGTCATGCTTCCTCCCCAGAGAGACCTACTGGGATATTCATATATCAATATACCCTTGTTTTAAACACAACGTTTAGGTGGCTATTAGATTAGACTCCCTCTAGTGGAGAGATATAATTAGTGCACTTATTTAAGTGATAACATTTATATAACATGTGTCATGCTTCCTCTCCAGAGAGACCTACTGGGAAAAGCGCATGCCAATGGTGCCATACAAAGAACAAATGTGCGTTTTGTGAAAATTGATGTGAAAATTAATGTGTCTAATTACTCTTAAATTAATAAATACTTAGGAAAAATTGAAAATTATAAATAAATTGAATATGGATAATAAATTGTGAAAAATTATGAAATTATAAATGAAATGAAATTAAATTAAAATCAAGATAGAGATGGAATGGAAAAATTTTCCAGAAAACAATTCAAGTCAATGTCGGAGTTTATACCAGCAGGTCTTAACGTATCTAATTTATAGATCCAGGCCGTTTCATTCCTTGATAATTCCCGGACCATGTTACCCCCTCGCCAATGGGGTTGTATCCGGTCTATACCAAAGAAGGAAGCCAGCCCTGGATCTCGATTGTGATGCAATCTGAAATGATTGGATAATGTGTGGTTCGGGAACCCCTTTTTTATATTATTCAGATGTTCAGCTACTCTCGTACTTAAGCACCTCGTGGTTCGCCCCACATATTGAAGCCCACATGGGCACATAATCATGTAGGTCACATGGGTAGATTTACAAGAGATAAATTTATCTATCGCAAAGCTGTCACCTGTGCTCTGCGATCGGAATGTGTTCACTTTTTTCTTTTGGAATTTTGTGGTCTTGCAAGCTTTGCAGCGTTTGCAGTAATAGAAACCCTGAAGGTCCAGAAAGGAGGGATTACATTCAGGAGGATTGGTAACATTAGGGCAAATTCTGTTCCGTAGGTTTTTTGATCTTCGTTAAATACATTTTGGATTTTTGGGCAACAGCTGCGAAAAAACATTATCCTGTAAGAGTACAGGCCAATGCTTTTTTACTATTCTTTCCATTGCCCAAAAATTTTGTCTGAAAGTGGTGATGAAAGGGAGAGAGTCATAATTTGATCTTTCAGGTCTTGGTGGAGTGTCTAGTAGTCTATTTCTGTCTAGACGCCCGACATGTTCTTGTGAATTTCTAAGTTCAGTTTCTTGGTATCCTTTTTCTATGAACCTATTGACAAGGATGTTTGATTGGTGTTGGTAGTCTTCCATCTTATCGCAATTTCTTCTTATCCTTGTTCGTTGTCCTTTAGGGATTCCTCTCAGCCAGGTAGGATGATGGCAGCTGATTGTAAGGATGAAACTGTTGCGATCAGTGTTCTTGAAATGAGTTTGCGTCGTGATGCAGTTTCCTGTTTTCACCAACATCAAATCCAAGAAATTTATTTCATTAAGATTCCAATTTGCTGTAAATTTTAAACCATATTTGTTCCGATTCATATGTGATAAGAAAGATTCCAACTCATCGACACTGCCCTCCCACAGCATGACGATATCGTCGATGTATCGTTTGTACAAAGTCAGCTGTGGGTGGCGATTTCCTAGAATGTCTTCTTGTTCCCACTGATTGAGCAAAATATTGGCAACACTGGGGGCATATTTAGCCCCCATTGCCACGCCCTTAATTTGTTAAAAAAAAAGAGAACCATTATGCCAAAAGTAATTATTCAGCATGGCCAAAGCCAGTGCTTCGATGATAAATTTGGTTTGTTCTTCTTTTAATTGGGTGAGCTCCATAAGAGCTTTCTCAGTGGTTGCAAGAACATCCTGATGCCTTAAGTTGGTATAGAGAGATTCGATATCAATTGTCACGATCCAGGTGTTGTTATTAATTTTGATTTTCCGTAGTAAATTGATAAGATGTTTGCTATCCCGTAAATATGATTGTCCTGCTTGGACGATTGGTTGTAAGAAACCATCAATGTACTCACCCACCCGGGAGAAAACCGAATCGATGCCACTAACGATTGGTCTTCCGGGGGGGGTGAGTACTATTTTTATGAATCTTGGGCAGTTGATAGATTACCGGAATCCCTGGGGCTTCAATTTGGAGGTATCTGGCCTCCTTTTTTGTAACAACGCCCCTTTTCCGGGCCCTTTTTACCAATCTCTTCAACATGGTCTTTAGTTTATTGGTGGGGTTTCCATTCAATTTTTTATAAGTAGTAAGGTCGTTGACCAACCTTTCTAGTTCTTTGTTGTAATCTTCTTTATTGAGAATAACGACACCTCCCCCTTTGTCGGCAGCTCTTATCACAATGTTTTTCTTTTTTTCTAAGGCGCGAATGCCATTCTTGATATTCATATATTTCTTCTTATTTTTGGTTGGTTTCAAATGTCTCATGTCTTTTAGAACCAATGATCTAAAGACTTCCAAAAAGTGATTATTTGTTTTCTTCGGATTAAATGTGGATTGGTTTCTTAATCCACTGTCTTGAAATTCACTTATCTCTCTTTTTTGATCCGATGGTTTGTTATGAAAGAATCTTTTTATATTTAATTTTCTAATGAATTTTTCTGTATCCACAAATGCTTCAAATCTGTTAATGTCCCTCACGGGAGCATATTTTAGACCTAGTTGTAATGTGGTCAGTTCATTAGGGGTAAGGATCTCCTTACTTAAATTAAAAATTCCTCCATCTGTTATTCCCTTTTTGTTTTTGTTTTTGTTTTTCTGTCCACCTCGTCTTCCTCTTCTTCTCTTCTTCCGTTGTTTTGGTAACTGTAGGTTCCTTGAGTTTGTTCCTGATAGGCCTGAGGGGGTCTCCAGGTTTCGTAATGTCCTTCTTCCCTCTGTTGAACTCCTCCTCTTCCATATCCTCGTGTTCCCCGAAAACCCCGGCGGGGGCCTCTCCATCCTCCCCTCGGGGGATCTCCATGTCCCCTTCTTGGAAAACCCCTTTGTGTAGTGGGGTCCCTGTAGGGGTAGCCTCGTGTGCCCAGAGGTTCAAATCTATTGGATATATCGTAATTCGAAGGGCCTATTTCCTGATGATTAGACCAATATCCACCATAGTTATCTTGACGATAAGGTCTGGGTGTTCTTGGAGTGTGTCCCCCTAAATTCCGTGGGGTGGGTCCCCCTCTATTGGGTCGGGATGGTTGTCGATTCGGTGTCCCCCTTGGTTATTAATTTAAGAGTAATTAGACACATTAATTTTCACATCAATTTTCACAAAACGCACATTTGTTCTTTGTATGGCACCATTGGCATGCGCTCTTCCCAGTAGGTCTCTCTGGAGAGGAAGCATGACACATGTTATATAAATGTTATCACATAAATAAGTGCACTAATTATATCTCTCCACTAGAGGGAGTCTAATCTAATAGTCACCTAAACGTTGTGTTTAAAACAAGGGTATATTGATATATGAATATCCCAGTAGGTCTCTCTGGAGAGGAAGCATGACACATGTTATATAAATGTTATCACTTAAAAAAGGTGCACCAATTATATCTCTCCACTAGAGGGAGTCTAATCTAATAGTCACCTAAACGTTGTGTTTAAAACAAGGGTATATTGATATATGAATATCAGCTGTGGCAACAACACACTCAGAGCGGAAGTATACTTAAAGGAAGTGATGTGTATAACCCTTTAACCCCTGATGACGTTGACGAGCAGTCGACGAAACGCCGCGTAGGGTGGCAAGGGACGTGTACATCACTTCCGGTCTGAGGAACGCAGGTGGAACGCTGCTTGGCGTCCCCTGCTCCATTCATTCATTTTAATTTTTCTAAACCCAATTGTATGCGCCCACCCGTAAACGGGCGGCCGTACTTGTATTTTGTTTTGTATTTTGTTTTGTTTGTTTTGGTTTTTACCTGTTTTATAGTTTTAAATTTACAAAAATAAAAACTGGCTTCACTATTGGAAGTTCCTTTCCCTTCCTTCCTCGGTTTTGGAGTCATCCTAAAGACGATAGGAAGTGTCTTGGAGAAGTGAACATCTTATACCATTCCTCTGGTACGATCATCCCCACTGTGAGTCGCTCTGTACTACATTGTGATCTGGTAAGTGGGGTACCAATGGGGCTCTTAGCGGAAGATATCCAGGGTGAAGCAATGAATCCATCTGATGTTTTGTAAGCCTAAAGAATATCTAGAATGCCCTTTTGACCCTTTGTGGTCGGAAGTATCTGGTGAGTGGGGAAACAAGTGGATGTAAAGCAATTTGAAGATAGAAAAACTTCTTTCCGAAAAACACTTTCGTTTACTGCAACATCTCTCCTAATATCACCAAAGAAGTTTCTTTATTCATAGGACTTACTTATGAACATTTGAGTCAACTTGAAATATCATTTACGGTATATATGTTTAAACAAACCTAAGCACAGTAACACTCTATGTGGTCCAAAAGACAGGATTATAGTTTGTTAAAGCGTTATGATTTATTAATGCAGCACAACCATCTCTGAGGTTACTTTATATCCCAGAGAGACTAAATATACATACAAGAGATTTCCCATCTCTATGGGTGTGGTGGCTGCTGAATAAGCGCGGTACTCCTTTATTCCCAGTAATCTCCCCTTGCAGGGGATTCCACCTCCATTGAATAAGACACCCTTCAGCCTCCTGGCCCACTGTCAGCTTCAGGCTATTCGGTGAAATAAACAGTATTCAGCCCTCCTGGATTATGAACGGTATTCAGCCCTCCTGGCTAATAAATGCAGCTCTCCTGCTTAGGCCTTCTGCTTCAGGCCTTGGCCTGTCTCCCACAGACCGGATGCTCACCAACTCGGTGCTGACATGTAGTAGCCTCGTACTACACTCGCTCCCACCTGTCTCCTAGGTGGAGCCCTTCCTGGGTCTTTTGGGAAACTTGCTGTCTTTTGACAGCAAGTCCCAAAGCCCATTGGTCGGCCTTTAATGTATATATATATGTGCGCCACTGAGGTGCACATAGATACACCAATTGGCTCTGGCCTCAGTCACTGGCTTCCAGCCAGTGACTGATTGGTCAGGACACGGGGGCGGGACTGGCAGACATGCTGGTGCTGGAATGGGAGTGTCCAGCGCACACACCTGTGGGTCCCGTTGGAGAGAGAGCAGCCTGACTCCTAGGAGGACCAGGTGAGTGCAACTGGAGGAGTGAGACTGCTCTGCCTACCCTGACCAATGTGTGTACTTGTACTGCCCACCTGGTGTACTGCCCACCCTACTACCCTCTCTAATGTGTATGCCCAGCACTACCCACCCGACCTACTCCTGTTCCTGCCCCAGGAGCTACCAATCTATATATCGGACCTAGCCCTCTTCCTGCCCATAGCACTAGCAATCTATAAAGGGTACATATTACTCTCCCTGTTGTAGGACTAGGAGCTTGCAATCTATACATGTGACCTATCCACTCATTGCCCTAGGAGCTTGCAATCTATATATTAAACCTTCCCCAACTTCCAGCCCTAGGAGTTTCCAATCTATACAGAGGAGCCTCCCTTCTCAACTGCCGCAAAAGCTAGCAATCTACAATGTGGACCTACCCTTCTCCCTGCCCCAAGAGCTTGCAATCTATACATAAGACCTACCCCTATTCCTTGCCCGAGGAGCTCGCACTCATATGATCTCTGTATTGCCTGGATCTCTACCCCTCTCTAATGTGCAGGCCCTGTACTATCCATCTTACCACCCTCTCTAATGTGCATGCCCAGCATTACCCACCCTCTCTAATGGGCATGCCCTGTACTGGTGGCTGCATACTGTGATACTGGCTGCGTACTGTGATATTGGCTGCATACTGTGATACTGGCTGCATACTGTGGTACTGACGGCATACTGTGGTACTGGCTGCATACTGTGGTACTAGCTGCATACTGTGGTACTAGCTGCATACTGTGGTACTGGCAGCATACCGTGGTACTGGCTGCATACTGTGATACTGACTTCATACTGTAATACTGGCTGCATACTGTGATATTAGCTGCATACTGTGTTATTACTGGCTGTATACTGTGTTATTACTGGCTGCATACTGTGTTACTGGCTGCATTATACCCCACCTGTGGTGCAGAGCTGTATATTGTGTCCTGTTATACTGAGTTGTATACTCCTGACACAATATGTGGAATACAGGGGATGGATTCTATAAGGGGTGGGGCTTAAGAGAAGTAGGAAGGGTCAAAAAGGAAGGGCAGGGCCTGGCGCCCCCTGTCCTAAAAATTCACCATCCGCCACTGCCCAGAACACAGCTGACTCATTTCCCACTGTAGGACCAGAGCACTTTTTGCGATTTGGCACTGTATCGATTTAACTGACAACTGCGTGCGTCGTGCGACGTTGTACCCAAACAAAATTGACGCCCTTTTTTTCCCACAAATAGAGCTTTCTTTTGGTGGTATATGATCCCCTCTGCGTCACTTCTGATCACCACTATTAACAAAAAAAGCAACAATTTTGAAAAAGAAAACAATATTTTTTACTTTTTGCTATAATACATATCCAAAAAAAAAAACCATATAAAAAAACACATTTATTCATCAGTTTTAGCCGATATACATTCTTCCTCATATTTGTGGTAAAAAAAAAAAATCTGCGTTTATTGATTAGTTTCAGCAAAAGTTTTTTTTTTTTTACTAGTAATGCCGGCGATTTTATTGTGACTGTGATATTATAGCGGACATGTCAGACTTTTTTGACACTTTTTTGGGACCAATGACATTTATACAGCAATCAGAAATGTAAATATCCACGTATTACTGTATAAATGTCTTTGGCAGTGAAGGGGTTAATCTGCAGGGGGCGATCTAGGGGTTAACTGTGTTCCCTAGGCGTGTTCTAACTGTAGGGGGCTGAGCTGCCAGGGGCATAAGAGATCTAACTGATCCCAGTGACAGGGATCAGTAGATCTCTTACATGCCGCCTGACAGAGCTGGGAACCGCTATGTTTACATTGGCGGTTCCGTTTTTCTACCCTACCAGGCAATCGCAAGTAGCTGGCGGACATCGAGTCTGCTGGATCCATGGCCATACTGCTGCAGAGTGCAGCGGGCTCCCGCCCGCTAGCTGCACACGAGCAAGCTGCTGTTTATAGACGGCGATTAGCGGGATTGCACCACTCTGCAGCAGTAAATGTACTCAAGTCGGTCCGAAACCATGAACTGGTTTTCTCCTAGACTTGGTGCCTGGCAGGGTACCGGCCTGCTACAATATATATATATATATATATATATATATATATATATATATATATATATATATTGATCAGTTCTGATGTACTGATGGGCTATCTGATTTCTTGAGGCCCTAAAATGTGAGGACAGTACAGATACCCCTCCAAATGACCCCATTTTGGAAAGTAGTACAAAGTATTTAGTATGACGCATGATGAGTTTTTTGAAGTTGTAATATTTGTCACAATGTTTTGGAAAATGAAGAAATTAAATATTTTTTATATCATTATATGTAGCACCCTGGTCTTAGGCAGGGTTGTTGACAAATTTAGTCTGCTAGGTGGTAACCAGCCTGGCTGATTGTTAGGGAGATCTACTGCCTTTTTCCATAAAGCCTGAATTTGGTGCATCTCTGTATTCTGTCAATAGGTGG
This sequence comes from Glandirana rugosa, assembly GCA_018402905.1. Classification (NCBI taxonomy): domain Eukaryota; kingdom Metazoa; phylum Chordata; class Amphibia; order Anura; family Ranidae; genus Glandirana; species Glandirana rugosa. Next base: position 1,581,037 of record BLSH010427634.1, on the reverse strand, counting down.
CACAGCTGCTCTTGGCATTAGAATGACAAGATCACAGTGGTTCAGGTTATGAATAGACATATTTTCTCAGCCAATCAGAGTAACTACTTTGCATGCTGGTATAGTCTATTTAAGGGGAAGGAGTCAGGTGATCAGTGTTCTATTCAGCTCCTAGCTTAGGCCTGTGGGCTGGGTGTGTCGAAGCAGCTGAAGGTTAGGCCTGAAGCCTGAGGCCTAGCCACATGTGTAGAGGCTCAGCCCAAGGGGAGCCAGATCGTTGCAGAAGTTCAACCGGAAAAGGAACCAAGTTGTTGCCAGAGGTGAAGGAGAAGCAGTTTCCACATGGGACGACCACTCCTGTTACCAGAGGCTAATGAGAACCAGAGGTCAGAGATAAAGGTAAAGGGGATACAGTCGCCACTAAGAGACATCCAGTTCTGTTATCAGAGGCCAGTTTATGAGAGTATGAGAGAGTACCAGAGCAGACTTTTTCACTAACTGGAACGGTGAAGAAGTTGGGAAAGTCTCAGCGGAGTCAACTAAGGACCCAGCAGGATAGCGGAGGTGACGCTTGCAAGAGAGTTCAGCAAGTTAGATGAAAAGCCAAGTAAGGGACTCAGCAGGTGAGTGTGGGGGGCACTTGGAAGACACAGCGATTAGCTGTGTGAAGCTCAATAGACCCAGTGGCAGTGGAAGTCCAAAGAGTCTTTTAAGAGATTGGGAACTTAAGTTGAAGAAGCTGCAGAGGGAAGCTGTGAGATTGAGACGAGGTCTACATAACAGGGATACCAAACTTGGTATGTGTACAGATCTGTGTTGAAGTCAAAGTTACAAGTTCAGTTCCTATAGGCTTAAATAGTCTATAGGCTTAAATCTTAAAGGCTGTTGAACTGTATGGCTGTTCCTATTTTAGTCTCGGAGTCTGCCAAGTGTTTTGCATCTGCCTAAGGGTGTCCAGGCCCTAAACCCTCTCTCCCCAGTTCTGTTAAGGGTCAATAAATCTCTTTTGCATTCATAAACTTACTGCCGCCCAACTTACTCTATTTGCACTACACCCACTATGCCTAGTAACATACACTGTGAAGATGGATGTCAGCTCTCCCTGACTCTGGAGGTCACCATTAGGCCTCTAGGGGTCAGGGCCATGGCTACATTTGGTGCCCAATGTGGAGCAAAGGCGTTATCTCTGCAAGATTGCTACTACACTGGGATTTCATCTGGGTCCGTGGGAAGGTGGCAAGTAACATCTTTATTCCTCATAGACTGTGTTATTATCCATGTGAAATATGTGGGGAAGAACCAACGTGTCTCATTGATCATGGGAGAGTGTCAGCCTGGTCTTTTGTCACTTTGCACCAGCGCTGTCGGGGTTAAGGCAGACTCCATTAAAGTTTTGGCGCGCTGCGAGAGGAAGGAGGCGGGCACTGATGTTCCTGGCGAGCATGTGAATCAATCCCTTGGCAGGGGGAGGGGTTGTCACTCTGCAGAGGAGGAGAAGGAAACACTGCTGAGAGCTCCACCATTACCTGAACACATGTTGCGGTATTGCTATCGAGTCGAAAATATGGCGGATTGGAAAGCCTATGTTCCGGGCATCGGTCTTGAGAACTCTGCTGCTGTCGCTCGGCTTACTGAAGTGGATGCTCCTTCCACCATTGTAGCTGCCCCAAAGTCAGGTATCCCAGTTATCTCCCAGGGCTGCGGTCGGGCCCGCCTGTGTTCGATGATGATGGAACCTCCTGGGGAGAAGACAACTGAACCTGGTGAGCCTGATGTGAGTGAGGGCAGTATGCCTGTGGGGACTGTGCAACCTGTGGCCACTAAGGGAGCAGAGTTTGGAAAGTCTGCTGCTACCAGTTTAAAATACAATCTGCTCCCAGCCATAGAGTGGATCAGATTCCAATATTTTGTCTGATTGGATCTCTGAACTCTTTCTGATAATGTGTCTTGGCTTGAGAGATGTTCTGAAAGTGATGATGAGCAACAATGTGAGTCTTCAGAGAATGAAGCGCTCTCTCTGCTGTCCAAACCTCCAGTATTAGGCCTGAATTGTCTGCATCTACATCTTATGTTTCCTGTCGTGCAAGTTCTTCAGAAGAAAAGCAATGGGAGCATTGTGCTAAAACTGCAAAGATTGCTGTACGAAAGCCAGTGGAAATTGCTGGTCCTATTCTGAGTAAAGTATCCGCTGCAATGTTGCTGTTCCAGAAAAGAAGAGAAATTTGTGCTTACAGCCCGCAGCAGGGGCTAGGAATCATATCGTTACTAATCTGGAACTGTGATTGTCATATCTTTTCAGACTGTTTCATTGCTCAAGTTGATGTGCAACCCTACATTACCACCATTGGGTCCACAGGGAAATCCATTCAATTGCCTGACCCTAGGTATTACTGGTGATATCCTCAGACGGTGACAAGTTCATCTTAACCAGAGTGGATTACAAAGTGTGTTTAGTGGAGTTGTGTTGACTTTGCCAAAAGTTGCTCCACACTTGAAAAATGGTGATGCGGGGATACTCCTACCTGTGCTGTTCTGCTGGACTGTGTTCCTGAAACTCAGCAGTTGGAGGAAGTGCCTTATAAGATTCATGCTGGCTTGTGCCTGAAAATTGCCAGTATGCCTCCCTCTGAAAAGTAACATGCTGATCGGATGTTGTGAACTCTTCAGCATGTTTTGTTCTTCATCCAGGAGGGAAATCATTTTCAGTCCCCAGCTGTGCCAAGGCCAGACTGGGATGCCTTTAAAAATTGTAAGGGGACTTTATTAACCAGGAAGATGAACAGTTCTTCAGAAATTAAGGTCCCTTGCATGTTGGCATGGCTAAAGAGCTGTATGTATACAGCCATGCCACCTGTCCCTGGAGTTGTCCTTGTGAAGAAGGGAAACTGCTGAGCAAAGTTGTTGACGTGTTGCTGTGAAAAGATTGATGGACTTTGAGTCTCCAAGGACACCAGGGCTGGACTGGGACAAAAATTTGGCCTTGGACTTCATCCAGACCGGCCCACTTTAATTTTGCGAACACGCACAAAAACAGTATTTAAACTATACTGAATTGCGCAAAAAAACATAAGTAACAAAATTCCACTATTGGGCATAGGACAGGGCATAGCTACACCAGTGCCTATTAATGCAGCCAGATCAGTGTGTATCAGTGCAGCCACACCAGTGCCCATTAATGCAGCTTCACCAATGCCCATTAATGCAGCCTCACCAGTGCCCACCAATGCAGCCTGAGCAGTGCCCATTAATGCAGCCACACCAGTGCCCATTAATGCAGCCTCACCAGTGCCTATTAATGCAGACACACCAGTGCCCATTAATGCAGCCACACCAGTGCCCATCAGTGCAGCCTGATCAGTGCTCATCAGCGCAGCCACACCAGTGCCCATTAATGCAGCCACACAAGTGCCCATTAATGCAGCCTGATCAGTGCCCATTAATGCAGCCAAACCTGTGCCCATTAATGCAGCCTCACCAGTTGTTACGTGCCTGGTGGTTGAGTCTGGCTTATGCGGGGGCAACCTCTCTTACGGCCCTGGTTCAATAACCCCTGAACCCCCAGTGCAGACAGGGAGCTCTGGAGCACAAGGGCAGGACAAGTTTCTGATGGTTGGTGTAGGTCCGTTGGAGCTCGTGCAGGCAGAAGAATAGTGATGCAGACCAGGTCAGTAACTGGCTGGTGGTGAAGTACAGAAGGATCAGGCAAACGGGTAGTCATGTACAAGCTGGGTCGGCAACGTGCAGGTGGCAGAGGTACAAGGGGTCAGGCAGCAGAATAGTTGTAGACAGGCCGAGGTCAGGGCAGGCAGATAGCAGCAAAGTCCAAAAGGAAGCCGGGTCACAGGAACAGGAAGTCTCTCAGGAAGAAACTCTGGGGGTCACAGGTGCAGGAACACTGTAGAACGGACAGCACTGGCTGCAGGGTGCTGTCCGCTTAAATGGCCGTTTTGGCGCCATTGCAGACGTGCGCACACACTACGTGCACCCGCGCACAGGCATGCCAGCGGCCAAGGATGGTTCCTTACACCTGTGCCCATTAATGCAGCCACATCAGTGCCCATTAAGGCAGCCTGATCAGTGCCCATTATTGCAGCCACACCAAGGCCCATTAATGCATCCAAACCAGTGCCCATCAGTGCAGCCTGATCAGTGCTCATCAGTGCAGCCACACCAGTGCCCATTAATACAGCCTGATCAGTGCCCATTAAGGCAGCCTCCCCAGTGCCTATTAATGCAGCCTTATCAGTGCCCATTAATGCAGCCATACCAGTGCCCATTAATGCAGCCTCACCAGTGCCCAGTAATGCAGCCTGATTAGTGACCATCAGTGCAGCCACACCAGTGCCCATCAGCGCAGCCTGATCAGTGCCCATTAGCACAGCCACACCAGTGCCCATTAATGCAGCCTCACCAGTGCCCATTAATGCAGCCTGATTAGTGACCATCAGTGCAGCCACACCAGTGCCCATTAATGTAGCCGGTTTAGTGCCCTTTAATGCAGCCATAGCAGTGCCTAATAATGCAGCCACACCAGTGCCCATTAATGCAGCCACACCAGGGCCCATTAATGCAGCCACAGCAGCGCCCATCAGCGCAGCCTGATCAGTGCTCATCAGTGCAGCCACACCAGTGCCCATTAATGCAGCCTGATCAGTGCCCATTAATGCAGCCTCACCAGTGCCCATTAATGCAGCCACACCAGTGCCCATCAGCGCAGCCTGATCAGTGCTCATCAGTGCAGCCACACCAGTGCCCATTAATGCAGCCTGATCAGTGCCCATTAATGCAGCCACACCAGGACCCATTAATGCAGCCACACCAGTGCCCATCAGCACAGCCTGATCGGTGCTCATCAGTGCAGCCACACCAGTGCCCATTAATGCAGCCTGATCAGTGCCCATTAATGCAGCCACACCAGTGCCCATTAATGCAGCCACACCAGTGCCCATTAATGCAGCCACACCAGTGCCCATTAATGCAGCCTGATCAGTGCCCATTAATGCAGCCACACCAGTACCCATTAATGTAGCCACATCAGTGCCCATCAGCGCAGCCTGATCAGTGCCCATTAGCGCATCCACACCAGTGCCCATTAATGCAGCCTCACCAGTGCCCATTAATGCAGCCTGTTCAGTGCCCATTAATGCAGCCATACCAGTGCCTATTAATGCAGCCACACCAGTGCCCATTAATGCAGCCACATCAGTGCCCATTAATGCAGCCACACCAGTGCCCATCAGCGCAGCCTGATCAGTGCTCATCAGTGTAGCCACACCAATGCCCATTAATGCAGCCAGACCAGTGCCCATTAATGCAGCCACACCAGTGCCCATCAGCGCAGCCTGTGCAGTGCCCATTAATGCAGCCACACCAGTGCCCATTAATGCAGCCACACCAGTGCCCATTAATGCAGCCTGATCAGTGCCTATCAATGTTAGTCCCCACACCCCCCTCAGTACCTGGTCTGGGCAGTTCTTCTACCTAAGTCCCGGCTGCAGGTGGTTCCTCTGGAGCTGGGAGCCTGGGGGCAAGGGGAGCAGCCAGGGACTCCCATACCCTGTCCAGCAATAAACAAACCCCCCCGCTGTGTAGCTGTTTAGAAGAAAAAAACTTCTCCTGGTCTCCCCTGTGCTCAGCTGGGGCCAGGGTTCAGAGATTGGACTATTTCATTACTTTTGGCTTTAGGTGAATTAATCTGCAGCAGCGCTCCCGGCGGTTCCAGTGTACTGATATAACGCAGGCTGGCCTTAACCTGTGTAGTGCGCTGCGGCGGTTTAATCCGCCAAAAGCTGAAAGTGAAGAAATAGCCCATGCTCTGTCCCCCGGCCCCAGCTGAACACAGGGGGTCTGTACAAGTTTTATTTCTGAACAGATGCACAGAGGGGGATTAGTTTATTGCTGCACAGGGTATGGGAGTACCCGCCCGCTCTACCTCCGCTCCGCTATCACTCTAAATGGCCCACTGAGCCATCGGCCCATCAGGATATTCCCGATAGTCCTGATGGCCAGTACAGGCCTGAAGGACACTGGGGTGTTAAGTCAGTTAGGTAGGATATGCTGTGGCAAAAGGGCAAGTTCTCACCTTGAAACTTGGATTACTAAACTGAAAGTCACTCAAGGATTGTTCTCTGATACAGTGAGAGTGCCAACCTGAGTGAGTCTTGATTAGCTTTGCTAATGTTCTAATCAGGGCTGGCCTAAGACATTGTGCTGCCTGGGTCCAAGAATGAAATGCTGCCCCCACCCAAAAAAAAAAAAATCACGCCCACCAAAAGGCCCCCACATCCATTATTTTGAATCATGATAATTAAAACTAGAATTACATTTATCAGGAAGTCAGATTTACAGGAAACAGCATTTTGTCTATATGCAAAATTATATGACATACCATTATGTTCAATCCCAAGATGCAAACTAGGGTAGTACAGGGGCGGGCTAGGATAGTACAGGGGTGGGCTAGGATAGTATATGACAGTGCTATCAGTGGCAGTGCTGGTGGGGGGATGGGATCAGTGGCAGTGCTGGGGGGGATGGGATCAGTGGCACTGGTAGGGAGTGATGGGTGACAGTATATGATAGGATCGGGTGGGGACATGATAGGATCGGGCGGGGACATGATGGGATCAAACGTAGAACCCTAAC
>BLSH010427634.1:1548221-1563515 GCA_018402905.1 Glandirana rugosa | reverse complement strand
GGTCGAAAATTAATCCCTGGCCAACATACAAGCTCAGTTTGCATTCAAACTGAGCTTGTATATATACTACACTAACTGACTATATATTCTGAACTGTATTTTATATATATATATACTTCACTGACTACACTACACTGCACACTACACTACACTACCTGCCTAATCTCCATTTGTTGACTATATATGGCTGCCGTGTAAGCAGCAGCCTTATATAGTGTGGGGCATGGACTAAGCCCCTGAGCCATGATTAGCCAAAGGCACCCTACCTTTGGCCGATCATGGCTCTCACAACACATCATGCTGTGATTGGCCAAAGCATGCAGGTCAGGTGCATGCTTTGGCCAATCAGCAGCGGTCAATGCACTGCGATCTCCGCAGCGGGCAAACTTCCCGCGAGCACCCCATATGTTCATTTGTTCTATGAACAAACAAACAGCTGATGTTCGAGTCAAACTTACGTTTGACTCGAACATACAACCGGTCCCTAATTAAAAGCTGGCCAGTGTATCTCCTATTCAAAATGTGGCCTAGTACAAGTGCTTATATGCACAGAGTTGCTACTATATTTGCTGTTTTATATTTAGTAAAATACAAGTTGTCCTCAAATACAATGGGAAAATAGATACTATTGCTGTATATTGGGCCATAATGTCAATGATTTGTTGGCCATTGCTTCTATTTTTGTAGGGGAGTTCATGTCATACAAAGCTATGTCAATAAGGGTCAACACAAGCCTGACTTTTTTTTACATATTTGACCTATGGCATGTATAATACAACAGTACCATCTAGAGTTTGAGTTAGAAAATGCTCTCACAAGAAACTGGGGTATAAAGAAAGGGGTAAGGAAATATGCCCATGTGGGAATGACTACCCAAATTTTCTAATTAAAGACCAGTAGCATAAGCTGCAGGAAGGCTTCATAACAACTAGGAAAGTCTGCGTCAGGAGGGTTATATGACAACAAGAAAGGTCTGTGCCAAATAACTCCATTACAACAAGAACTAAAAAGGAAAGTCTGTGCCCAAAGAAACTTCAGCTGGGGATGATGCTAGCGCCCAATTTCCTGCAATCGCTTGTAGAGTAAAGCCTGGAGCCTTGGTTGCCTCTGGAGATCATGAAACCACCATAAAGCTAAGTGATTTTTGGCACATACCTTTTGATTATTTTCTATCAAGTTTAGGTAGCATGTGCATGTGTTGTATGTATATCTGTAATACTGTGTAAGTTGTGTGTTGTTTTCCTACAATTCTAAGTAGTTTAAGTAGTCTAAGTAGTACAACAATCTTGTTTAGTAGAGGATATACTACAAAGGTTTATGCTTCCTTGCTTTTACCGCAAAGTGAGGATAAAAGATATAAAGCAAAACTCCTTTTCCAAATGCAGCCTTGTACAATGCTTAAATACTGTACACGGAATCACTGAAATATTTTGCTGTTTTTTCAGTGAAATAAATACACTGTAAGGTTGATTTTTTACTAAAAGTTGACTGGTGTCTCTCATGTATGCGGTTTTTAACCCCTACAGATCCGCGCTATTGCCGAAGTACGGCTCCAGTGCGGATTATGAAATGCCATGGACGTCGTCCCCTGTGCACGCTCCTGGCGCCTCCCCTGGCGGCAGTGGCGGCGCGCGCATGCGCCCGCCGCATGCTGCGCGAGCGTGCCTGTGGGTCGGGCGGACTCGATGTCCGCTCGAGACCCACGATCGCCTGACAGAGCTGCAGAACGGGGAACCGCCAATGTAAACACGGCGGTTCTCCGTTCTGTGACAGGGGACATACCAGATCTACTGATCCCTGTCACTGGGATCGGTTAGATCTGTTATGTCCCGGCCAGCCCCGCCCCCCCACAGTTAGAACACACCCAGGGAACATTGTTAACCCCTTCACTGCCCCCTGCAGGTTAACCCCTTCACTGTCAATGACATTTACACAGTAATCAGTGGATATTTAAATTTCTGATCGCTGTATAAATGTCATTGGTCCCAAAAATGTGTAAAAAATGTCCAACATTTCTGCTGCAATATCGCAGTCCCGATAAAAATCACAGATCGCCGCCATTACTAGTAAAAAAAAGTAAATAATAAAAACGCCATAAATCAATTCCCATAGTTTGTAGATGCGATAACTTTTGCGCAAACCAATCAATATACGCCAATTGCGATTTTTTTTTTTTACCAAAAATATGTAGAAGAATATATATCGGCCAAAACTGATTAATAATTTTTTTTAATGGATTTGTACCCTTTGCAAAAAGTAAAAAATATTGTTCTTTTTTGCAAAATTGTCGTTCATTTTTTGTTTATAGCGGCGATCAGAAATGACGCAGAGGTGATCAAATACCACCAAAAGAAAGCTCTATTTGTGGGAAAAAAAGGACGCAAATTTTATTTGGGTACAACGTCGCATGACCGCGCAATTGGCATTCAAAATGCGACAGCGCTGAAAGCCAAAAATTGGTCTGGGCAGGAGGGGGGTTTAAGTGCCCAGTAAGGAAGTGGTTAAATACCGACTGGTGTTTAAATATTGAGTGGAGTCACTGCAATATTTTTCTGTCATTTTCAGTTAAATAAATCATTTTTTTTTTATTAGTAAAAACTGATGTCTTTCCTGTTCAAAATGCAGCCTAGTGCCTACATTCTGCTCAGTGAGTCACTACAATATATTGCTGTCTTTTTTTGTATAACAAGTAGACTTTAGACCACTTTCACACTGAGACAGTTTTCAGGTGCTTTTGGGCTAAAAATAGCACTTCTAAAGCGCCTTAAAAAACCTGAGTGCTTTCACACTGGCATGGTATGCTTGCAAGATGTTAGGAAACGACCTGCAAGCAGCATCTTTGGGGCGGTGCGCTGAGCGTTGTATACACCGCTCGCAAACTGCCTCTCCATTGAAATCAATGGACAGCTCTTCTGAAACGGCTGCACACCGCCTCAAAAGCGCGGAGCACTGCACTTTTAACTCCTTGTTGGGGGTTAAAAGCGCCGCACTGCCACAACTGCATAGTGGCGCCATAGTGCCGCCATAACAGCATAAAAGCACCACTGAAACCAACGGTGCTTTACCAATCCCGCCCCTCCGTCCCAGTGTGAAAATAGACTTAACGTTGATTTTTAATTGTCTGTACTCTCTCCTGTTCAAAATGTGGCCTAGTACAAGTGTTTAAATTCTGTGCAGGGCTCATTACAACATTTTTCTGTCTTTTTTAATGAAAGATATTCATGCTAGTGTAGTGATGTGCCACACTCTACTGTTAGTTTATAAAATCACAGTATTCTGTATAATTATTTATTAACACTTCCTTTCTTGGGGAGGAGAAGCAAAGAGAGAGAAGAGAACTGAACCACATGGCCTTATACACACAGGGGCTTCTCCTGCTGCTCTATCTTCACCCAAATCAGAAGCAGAGACTATTATGCAAGTATTCATATATTCCATAACTATATATACAGTACCTGGGTATATGTGCACAATTCCACCGGGACTCCTGTTTAGTCCTTTGCTGATAATATTAGTTTGTACATTAAATGTATGTACTGTTATTAATCTCTTCTTTTCTAAAGCTTGTATGATTTTTATACTGGTGTGCATCTATGTTTATGGTTAATGCTATATGCTGGTAGCTCTTCTACTCCAAATTACTCTGTTTAGATTACTGGTTAATTTCCCAGGAAAGGAATCCCCTCTGTTCACAAATGCCTTGTCTTGGATCGAGGCACTGCCAATTTATTATCAAACCCACTCTTCCACTTAGCAAAGGGTCTGGTTACATAGTTAGTCAGGTTGAAAAAAATACACAAAAAGAAGCCCACCGGATCCCGGGACGACGTCTGTTTGGAAGACGAAACGTACGTCAGGAGTTGGCCCTGACATCACTGCCATCACATTGTGTACACGCTGAGCCGGCCAGCTTCATTATATGCGATATCTGCTTTTATATGCTGTAAGTGCATTACTTTATTTGATAGACTTTTTTAAGCAATATTACACTATTGAGCCTATCTTTACATGGTGGACGTTGGAGTTTCTGAGTGGAGCTGGTCATCTTTGGGCAGCAACCCTTGAGAGGAGTCCTCTACATCCCCTGGTGGGACCCTGGCTGGGTGAGAAGCCAAAGCGCTACCTGTGCTTGCATCTGATAAGTGGCTCCTTTGCTCGGAGACGGACCATCACTCACTGGTTTTTGAATAGAAGCACTGGGTGTCCTTCATTTTTACTACAGTTCACTGCACTATGAAATTTCAGCATTTATGAACTATGTGCATTTTGATTTATGAATTATTACCACTGTGTAAATAATTTATAGTATCGATTTATAACATTATATATTTTTATATTATAGATAATTGGGTTATTTTTATGCCCTCTTCCTTTTGGGTATTGTAACATCGTCATTTATGTACCCTTACTAAGCATAGATTTATGCTAACATATCACAAAAGTGTGGATTCATATCCATTTTGATATATATTATTAGTCATACTTTTTATGCATTTTTTTTTGTGATTAGCACAGCCCCTTTTTAATTTACTTTGCAGTGCACCTTACTGTGGGTTTAGGGTTGCTGCTTCTCCCTTTCATCTCTTCTCAATTGCACGGTATACCTATAGACTTTATAACTTTATGTTTATCTACATTAAACCTCATTTGCCCCATAGGCGCCCAATTAAACAGTGCATTGAGGTTGGCTTGTATGTTGGAGACATCCTGTAAGGACGTTATTCCACGGCATAGCTTGGTGTTATCTGCAAACACTGAAATGGTACTTGTAATCCCAGACCCCAGATCATTTATAAAGATATTAAAAAGTAAGGGTCCCAACACTGAACCTTGGGGTACACCACTGATAACCTTAGACCATTCAGAGTATGAATCATTAACCACTAATCTCTAAATTGGGTCTTTTAGCCAGTTTTCTATCCATTTACAAACTGATCTTTCCAAGCCTATAGACTTTACCTTACACATTATCCTTGTGTGGGGAACTGTGTCAAACGCTTTTGCAAAATAGCAAAAAGTATATCACGTCCACAGCCACCCCTCGGTTCAAGGTTTTACTTACCTCCTCATAAAAAGAAATTAGGTTTGTTTGACAACTTTTGTCTTTCATAAATCCATGCTGTCTAGCGCTTAAAATATTTTTTCCAACAAGAACTCATCTATGTGGTCTTTTATTAAACTCTCCAATATCTTCCCGACTATATAAGTTAAACGAACAGGTCTAAAGACTTTGATCCCTTTTTAAATATGGGTACCACGTTGGCCCTTCACCAATCCAGTGGTACTATTCCAGTCATCATCCATTGTCTAAAAATTAGATATAATGGCTTTGAAATAGCAGACCTCAATTCATCTAGGATCCACGGATGGATGCCATCTGGTCCAGGTGCTTTATCCACCTTTATTCTGTCTAAATACTTCAGGACCATTTCACTTTTGAGCCATTGTGAATCATTTGGGGCTGTGTTACTACCACCACCATTATGGACATGAGCTCCCCCATGCTCCTTTGTATACACAGAGCTGAAGAAAGTATTTAATACGTTTGCCTTCTCTTTGTCCTCAGTCACCCACTCTAGATTATTTTGTAAAGGGCCTACATGCTCAGACCTGACCTTTTTACTATTAATATATTTGAAGAATTTTTGGGGGTCTGTCCTACTATCTTTTGCAATCTGTTGTTCATTTTGATTTTTTGCATCCTTGATTTCCTTTTTACATATTCTGTTATATTCTTTGTAACATTTAAAAGATGATAGTGTTCCCTCATTTTTATATTTTTTAAAAGCTCTTTTCTTATTGTTTATAACTTTTTTAACTTTGGCTGTGAGCCACATAGGTTTTTTTTAGCCTTTTAAACTTGTTGCCCATGGGAATATACTTTGCAGTGAGTTTGCATAGTCCTTTTGAAAAATTCCCATTTCTGTTCTGTGTTCATCGATGCCAATATTCCCTCCCAGTCTAAGTCCTGGAGAGCATCCCTCATCCTTGGAAAATTTAGTTAAGTGTTTTTATCTTTTCTGTATGCGTTTGTTGCTTGCAGCTTACATTAAATGAAATCATGTTATGGTCACTGCTACCCAGATGTTCTTTTAAATGAATATTGGTAATAAGCTCTGCATGGTTTGAGATTTCCAGGTCCAGTATAAATTTTTGCCCTTTAACTGTCCCAGCAGTGCCATTACTCCAATTAATTTCTGGGTAGTTAAAATCCCCCATTATTATCACTGTCCCAGCCCTTTCCATCTGTGCAAGGAGCTGAGTCTCCACCTCCTTTTTAACACTGGGAGGTCTATAACAGGCTCCAATTATAACCTTAGTAGCATGCACCCCCATATACAGATCTACCCATAATGCTTCAGACTCATCACACTCTCCATCAACTAGGTCCTCTTTCACACTCGTTTTGAGATCACTTCTCACATAGAGACAGACACCACCACCCCTCCGTTTTACCACCTTCTGGCAGTGCGCCGCACTGAACATGCAAAAGTTCATGGATGTGATCGCCTGTATTTTAGTTACAGCCTTGCCATCCCTGCTTGGCAAGGGAAGGGCTTACGAGTTAAAAATGATCAAAAACATTTTTAAAAATGAAAATTTAAAGTGAAAAACTGCAAACCTGTGAATATTGTGTTGGCATGAGTGAACTCATTGGTGAGCACTACACCTGAGAAATATCCCAACACATTTTACACTGAATTATAAACATGGTTGATTCCTAACATTAAAATTTAGCCTAGTAAAAATGATAATATACTATGCATTTAATCAGTACATTATATCTTTTCTTGTGAAATAGTAAACTCTAATTTGGATCTCAAAACACTGTAAAAATGTGGTCCAGTAAAAGTGCTTAAAACTTTGCATGTAGTGAGCACAATTTTCATCTTAAATGTTGTGGAGAAAGCCCTCTCTGACGTGACCCTTTCAGCAGGGCAGGCTAGTATCTCAAGCGCTTATTGGGCCACCTTCAGGCAGTGTGCCACACTGAACATGCAAAAGTTCATGGATGTGATCGCCTGTATTTTAGTTACAGCCTTGCCATCCCTGCTTGGCCTGGGCAGGGAAGGGCTTGCGAGTTAAAAATGATCAAAAACATATTTAAAAATGAAAATTTAAAGTGAAAAACTGCAAACCTGTAAATATTGTTCAAAATGAATAACATAAATTATGTTGGCAGGTGGGAAAATTAGTAGGTTTAGTGTTTTGCTCTTAGCACTATCAAAGTTTATTGTCCGCCCTTTTCATCTTCTTTTAAAGATTGCTGGCCTCTCGCTACCTGAATAAAAAAATCCCTAATCTGGTTCTCTCTGTACCTCAGAAACTGCATATTTTAAGATTTTAGACATTCCTCTCTCTACTTGCACTTACAAGACTGGATAGCTTGAAGCCATCACCTCTGCAAGGTCAGTGTCTGAACTGTCAGCTTTCCTTTGGCAAAAAAAAACAAAACACTTTTTAATTTTTTCATAGGGACAAGGTGGTTTTTATGCTTAGTGCTTGTTTTGTTTTTAAAAGAGAAGTGTGAAATTAAAAAAGACAAATCTACATTTTCTCTGATATGGCTGTGGCAATGATCCGAGCAACAGCTGTCCCCAAAGGCTCTATACTGAGAACTGAGCGATCAAAGACCGCTGATCTATGGAGGAGGCAGGGGCAACTGGCTTAGCCTCTTAGCGTGCCGCTGATTGTTGTTGGGATCCCTGCAGTGTGCCGCATTATTGTTGGGATTCCTGCAGAGCCTGGACTGGATCTGTGATGTCAGGGGTTTAACCCACTGTAGGCTGAATCTGGGTCACAGGATTGCACAGCTAAGGGCACTCCTGTGACCCACAGGAGAAGTATGACCAAAAGAGCTTTGGCCATACTTCTCCTTTAAAGATAGCTAGGGGTTGCATTGCAGTCCCTGCCCATGCCTGCTTGAACAGGAATGGCCTTACAATAAAAAACAAACATAATATTTAACAAAATAAATGTCTAAATACTAAATACAGTTAAGCAAATATAGTTACCTCAGTGTACAGATCTTCTTCCTCCCACTTTTGGCCTTGCATTGGTGCAGGTCCCCTATGACAGTGCTCAGCTCCTTGTGTTCTTTGTTTGACTATCCCTTGTGAATTGACCTTGAAAATGGTTAGAATTGTTTTTCAAGATTGCCCCCCCTCAGACCTCAATGGAGTTTGGATTAGAGTTCACAATTTTCTGACTGTATGCTAGGTTTGAAGAAAGGCTCATGAACTAAACCTATGTATATTTGCTCATCAATAACGGCAGCAGCAAGCAAATAAATGTTTACACAGTACTATTTTTCATGGCATTTGACCCTTACTTTGCAAGTTGTGTCAAAGTTAATTAGTAAGCCATGGTGGAGAAGTGGGTGATCTTTCATGGTGCTCCTACAGCCACCACCCAATTAGTGTGAAAACTGAATTTGAGAAAAACATTTTCAGATAGATAAAAAGGAATAAAATAGCTGCACTCCCTGCCTGAGCTCCTTCCCCTGACACATTTCATTTCACTTTCCTTGTGTAACCTAGTTACACCAGTGGTGGCAAAGATTTAGAAGTTTAACATTCTTCATGAAAAGAACAGATATCTATATTGAATTAATTACTAGGGTCAAAATAGGTTTTCACTGTAATTAGTCAGAAACTTACTTGGAAACGGTGCCCTATGTGTTGCTTATTGATTGTTGCTGCAGTCAGTCCTTCATCTGCTGCCAACAAAGCAGAGAATGGAGCTTGAAATTCTAATTCTAACCCAAACAGTTCTCTCCAATTTCATTCTTCCATGCAGGGCTGAATAGGTAGCTGCCCAGGGCCCAAAATTTCAGGGAGGGCCCATGTGGATGCTGGGAATCTCTGCAAGTACATTTTTTTATCCTAGTAAATCAATTTCTATAAAGCCTATGGACTTTTCTCAGTAAAGCCTTAAGCCCTATACACAGCACATATGTGGGAGAGATTCTGTGCTGAGAGCACGCTCACTGGTACACTTACTAAGCTGTCGCAGCTTGAGATAACAATTCTAACCCAACAATCTTGCTTTTCCATACAGGATAGGGGGCTGCCCAGGGTAGAAGATACCAGGGGCCCATGCAGATGCTAAACATTTCTGCATTTCTGTGCTTTTCCTGATAAATCAACTTCTATAGTGTCTATAGACTTTAGAACAGTAACATGACAGTGTTATAAATATATAAGTTAGCAGAGCCAGTAAAATTCTAGGTTCTTAGTTGCTTCACTGTTCTTATTGGTTCTTCCAAAAGTGGAAAAGTTTGATGTTTCCATACCCTTCTCATGGGGTTCATATGCTAATAGACTATATTTCCTACAAGCTAATAACATACTTTAGCCTGCCCAAATGATGCTGAGCTGTCGAGGATCTAAGATGTTTTAATTTTTTTTTTGTTTTCCTTTTTTCCTCCTTCTAAATCAAGTGTCTGTTCTTCAAAGTAATTATTGCAATTCTGAGTAATCACTTTTCACCTATTTCTTCTGAAATTGCAGGCCTTGTTCTCATAGGCTTCAGCTTGAGGTCATTGTGCGCAGTGCAACCCTACAAAGCATTTTAAGACTTTCAGCTAGCTTTAGGAAACTTTCTTGAAGCCTTGATATCAGCCTTTAGCTTCAGTTAAAGATTGTTTAGACACAGATTTTAATGGACCAGTGGGTATTCACAAGCCTAATTAGAGCTTCAATGTTTTCATTACTATTTGTGTTCAACACACCCAAACTGGAGGCTTTCAAAAAGCTGCCATCTTGGCTGCAAGTTTGCAAGTGCTTTTGTAAAAAGCTTGCTGTACCCACTGCTCTTTAACTTATTATTTACAAGCACTAACAAGACTCTGCACCAATGAATGAGAGCAAAATAATTAACCAAAGCCACATTTTTTGAAGATGGTCTTAATAAATTTATAGGCTTTCATATCTTGCGCCTATATGATCCCAAAATAACTTAAACCAGTGGTTCTCAACTCCTGTCCTCGGGACCCACTAACAGGCCAGGTTTGCAGGATAACTGAAATGCATCACAGGTGATATAATTTGCTGCTCAGTGATTGCAGTATTCTAGTCTGCATCTCCCCAAGGTAATACTTAAAATCTGGCCTGTTGGTGGGTCCTGAGGACAGGAGTTGAGAACCACTGCCTTAAACTATCTCTGTGGCTGGAGGAGGAGGACAAACTGCTAGGGGTGCAGCAGGCTCACAAAACCTGCCTGTCAGGTCTGACTGCCAGGACTTTTTTCCCAGGCTCCAACACCTCTAGGTAACATTGAAAACTGATGCTAAGCCATACTTCACACATCTCTGTTGTCTCATCAATATGATGGGCAGTCTTACTGGTCAATGGGAATGCTGGAAGGGCAACTTTAAAAATTATCAGGAAACTCTGAAATCTTTCTTGTCAGAATGGCCTGAGACTTGGCCAGGACAGATAGGTTTGGGAGGCTGCTACAGGCAATGGCCAGGGCAACACAACCCCCCGCCCCCACCCCGAAGACGATGGAGTCAGTAGGGCCATGACAGGGTCATCAAGCACCCAGTACAAAAATCACTGCGCAACTCTTTACATTTTAAAGGTTGCTATTGGGACTTTTTAAATAATAATATAAGCAACAATTTGTTAAGGTAGATCTCACACCAAGTGTGGTAGGACTGTGTTGGGTGGCTATTTTGGCGCAGTGCCACCACAAGGCAAGGGAAAATGCCTTTTCTCCTGTTTGGCCAATTCACACACGTGCTGCGGTGGTTGTGAACTATAAAAAGCACTGCATGCACTACTCTATTTCAGCGCAGCTCACTGCAAGACAATCTACTGCCTCCCATCACCCTGCTGCCAATAAAACTTAATGAAATATCACTGTTTCAATGTAGCCTAAAGGTCATAAAAGTTCATTTATGTTTCTGTTTTTCTAGTTTCTTTTTTTTACTTTTATGAATGGATTTGTGCTTGTTAGCAAACCCATCCATAGTTCTGATTTGTGAAGTGAGTACAGTGGTGAATCACCATTGTCCTCACTTCAGCATTCACATTGCTGTCAGATCACTGGGGACAGTGCTACTGGTTGCACTGTCAGGCCAGGACTTTGCAGGGTTTGCTTAGCAGATCCCTATGACCAACCCCCACTTTCTTCTGCCAGTGTGGGGAGGAGGTGGCCAGGGGGTGTAAGGTGACAGAAGAATCATGAAGGGTGCATACCTCCCAAACTTGGAGCTTGAGAATGAGGGGCACCTAGAGATGGAAAAGAAATGCGGAGTGCACCATGGCAAAATGCACTGAATATTGAGGTGGCTTAAAGGAGTATGGTTAATAGAGTTTTTAAGCAGTATTAAACTCAAAAGCGAATATTTATTTTAGTGCAGATTACCAATGTGATTGCGCCATTCGTTTTCTTTTTTAGGCTTTCTTTGCTTTATTTTCACCTGGTAATCCTTCTAGTAAGTCTGTTGTTTTTCAACAGAACAAGCTGACCTGCAGAATTAGCTGCTGTCAGGAGTGCTTAAAATGATCAGATTTTATTTACTTTTTTTTACATTTTGTAAAACCTTTATCCTAGGAGGATAAAGTGTGTTTGACTTCAATTTGTTAGTGTATCTAAATCTGCTAGTCCATCTAACACTCCCCTTCCACCAGACTGACAATGTTGTCAGTGTTGTTGGCCTGGATCACCAGGTAAAAACAGAGGAAAAAAAAAAGAATAAAAAAAGTAAACTAATGCAGCCACCATATCTAAGGATTGATAAGCTGCAATCTATTATATTTTGGATTTTTGGTTTAATACAGTTTTTAATAAATTGCAAGTTTATGTGGATATGGCACTGCTATGTTGTCATACATCTTCAAAAAGTAGTCATAAAAAGTGAAATAATTCTAAGGTGCAAAATTGCAATCACAAAGTCATTCAAGCAATAAAAGCCATAGCTAAATATACCTTGTGCAAAAAGGTGCAAATGAACCAAAATGTAAATATAAATTCATTCAAAATTCTGGTTATGTGCAAAAACGCCAAATAAATAAGTAAACCAATCAAGCAAATCACAGTATCTGTGCAAAATATAAATTCATACAAAGTCCTAATTAGTGCAAATACACTTAAAATTGGTACAATATACTATGTGCAAATGTGATTGAAATTATAAATGTGTGGTCACACAATACCACCATAGATGCCAAATAGATAAGTCTTCAGTGAAAAGATACAGCAATACTAATCCATCCAGCCTTGTGTAAGTGGTGACAACATGTATGTGCTTTCCAAAATGTGTCACCCCAAAACCTGTAAGTATCACTTTAAGGCTCTGTTGCCCGGTTGCTCCATCCCTTCCTGGGAATGTTGCTAGCTCAGCCATGTGTACCGCTGTTCTCTATAGCTGATTCCTCATAAAAACAAAGCGAGAGAAACCTCCATAGTATCAAACATTCTTGTACTAGTAATGCAAGCAGCTGTTCACTTGCATGAGAAGTCAGAACAGTTCTACCAGGATATCCATCACTCAATGCGTTCCAGCAAGCTTAGCCGGATGTGAGGCAATGACGTACTGACTCAGCCTTACGCGTTTCGTCATCAGAGGCGACGCCTGATGATGAAACGCGTAAGCCAGAGCCAGTACCTCATTGCGTCAATTCAAACTCAAGAATATTGAAACAGAAATTCTAGCCATTAAAGAACAACTACTCCCCTTTTCTGAATCACAAGACTACAAGGACAAGGAAACTAGCCTACAGGAAGCCATTAAGAAATATGACAAGGACATACAAACGAAAAAACTGAAAAAATTTAAAAGAGACATCCTGGATTATGAAAGTTAACAAGTCTACAAATGGCAATCAAATGATGACTACAATGAAAACGACCAGAACATCTCCATGGATGACCTTTCAAGAGAAACATCTGAAGAACACCAAGATACAATCCAAGGGGAAGAGATGAGACTCCCATCCACAGAGGTAGAACACAACAACATCCAAGCCCTGGGGGATACCCTCATACCCCAAGAACACCAGGTATAAGGAGGCATCCCAACAGATACTCACCCATTAGAAACCTACATCAAGAAACTCCACGTAGGAGATCCCCCCACCATAGGGATTTTCACAGGGACCACCAAGAGAGACCCCTGAGAGAAGGAGACACCAGACCTATGAGACCACAAGGAAGGTGGAATAAAGGACCAGGAAGACCACCAAGAGGATGGGGACCCCCCAAGACATTTTATCAGATGGGAACACCCAAGACACCAGGGAGGTCAACCAACAAGGGGACCACAAAGGCAAGAATACATGGAACACCGGAACAATTAAGGAGAACAAGACCACAGTCGATGGAGGCACAGGGAGACCAACCCCCCAAGATGGGAAAGAGAGCCAGGGGAAAGCGAGGGGGCTGCAAGAAAAAGAAGAAGAGAATACTAGGGCATGGCATCTTCAACTTGACATATACCACATTCAATGATGAAGAACTTAAATTACTAGATCTAGGCCTAAAATATGCCCCAGAAAAGGAGTTAGACAAATTTGAAACATACATTGATCTACACAAGTTCACCAGAAAACTCAACATCAAAAATGTTTTTTCCCTCAAAAAGGAGAAACAAGAACAAACCCAAAAATATTATAAACACACAGAACTAAGAAACAAATCTACTTTCAACACCAAGACACCTAACAATGAAAGCCTGGAAGTCTTCAAAAGATTGGTGGTAAGAGACATCAAGAGATTAAAGACGAATAAAACAAGGAATAGACAAATTTGGGACTCCATCAAGGGAATTGAGAAGAAAAAACATGTAATCATACGACCGGCGGACAAAGGAGGAGGACTAGTGATTTTAAATAAAAAAGATTATGAGGCCGAAATGCAGAAACTACTCAATGAGGAGAACACATATAAAAAACTAAAAACCAATCCCAAAACAGAATATAGAAATAAGTTAAAAAAGTACATCAAAAAAGGGAAAAAATTGGAGATTTTGACAAAAAAGGAAGCAAAATACCTTCTACCGGAAACCACTAAAACACCAATTATTTATTATCTGCCCAAAATACATAAAGATCAAGAGAAACCACCTGGGAGACCAATAGTAAGTGGAATCAACTCCCTATTGTCAAGAACAGGAGAATACCTTGATAAGTTCTTACAACCCCTAGTGGCCGATGGACGCTCCTACCTCAAAGACAGTAGGCAATTAATATCAGAGCTAAAAGATTTTCCCATAGAGGAGAATGACATTCTAGTGACCATTGACATCAATTTCCTATATACAAATATAATGCAAGAAGATGGAATAAATGGGGCGGAGTGGGCTATGCAAAGTCAAACAAGGTTACCTCAAGATCAGATCAACTATGTACTTGAAGGCTTAAGGATGGCAATGAGCCAAAACTACTTTTGGTACAAAGGTGCATACTATACACAAACAAAAGGAGTAGGTATGGGGGCTAGATATGCCCCAAGCATAGCTAATTTGTTTCTCAACAAATGGGAGGAAGAGCAAATATTTAACATCGAAAGTATACAAAAGATATATTGATGACATAGTAATTATATGGGGCAGATCAGAAAAAGAACTAACAAATTAGTACACAATGCCATAGATCCCCCTAAACAAATTAGGGTAGCAGAAGGTATAAAGGTTTCTACAAATGTGGGAAATGCCTACCATGCAGAACTAGCAAACAGACAAACAAGAGGAAGACCCACTTCAAATCCACAACAAATGGGAGAGAATACAAAATCAATGAACTTATCACCTGCACCAGCACCCATGTCCCCTATGTGCTGGAATGCCCTTGTCAATTACAATATGTAGGTAGAACCACTAGACCATTATTTATAAGTAGAGTTGAGCGAACACCTGGAAGTTCGGGTTCTGCTGGTCCGTCCGAACTTCGGGACAAAGTCCGGGTCCGGGTCCGGACGGAACCCGAACGATCGCACGGACAACGAACCCCATTGAAATCAATGGGGACCCGAACTTTTAGGCACAAAAATGGCTGTAGGAAAGTCCTGGAAAGCCCCAGAGGGCTGCAAAAGGAAGTAAAATGGGGGTAAGGGTAGGGCAAGCGCCCTACAAAAAAATGGGGACAGGGAAATACCTTTAAATATTTTTAAAAAAATAAAAACATAAAAAATGCAAAAATGGAGATGAATGTGGTTCATCTTCAAACTGTGTCTGAAAAGTATTAATTAACGGTAGAAGCCATATAACTGTTCTAAAATCATCTTCAAACTAGGGCAAGTGCCCTACAAATAAATGGGGATAGGGAAAATAAATTAAAATCAAATAAA
>BLSH010427634.1:1510326-1530899 GCA_018402905.1 Glandirana rugosa | reverse complement strand
CTACGATGAAACTTTAGCACGACGAAGTGAACTTCATCATGTTAGAGTTTCACCGTCCAGTCACGCTAAAGTCCACGATGAACCGACTGTAGAAACTGTGAAGTACGTGTCTACAGATAACGTGAACTTTACCGTTTTTTTACCACGACCTTTGAAAAAAAGTTTAACCACGTCGTGGTGTTTCAACCTTAGCGTGACTAAACTTACCAAGGTAACGGTTGTTATCCCACGCTGAACAGTACGCGAAACCTTGACAGTTTACCGTACTGTTAAAAATTTTGTTCCCTCTTTACGGGCGCGTGTAAATTTTAATTATGGATCAGTTGTTTTTTGCGGGCTGCCCCTCCCATACAGTTCAGTCATTATTTCATTAGATTTATTAATTTTAAATGTGCGCGGGCATTTCTCCCTTGTTTTAAAAATTGTCATGCCATTTGACAGTTCCAAAGCGCATGACAAGTCGCACCCTATTGTTGGCAATGGAACCATTCAAATCAGTGCGATTCCAACTTTGTGGTGCTGCACCAATTTGAAAAAAAGTTTCCAGCACCATTTTTTTGCCATTTCAAGTGCAATAGACATCTGTGCATGAAGTGTCAAAGATGTCAGCCAAGTAGCACCTGAAATCGCACTGACCTGCCACTTTGAGATTGTACTACTTCAAGTGAAGCAGCACGATTTCAAAGTAGCATCAGGGCCGCTTCACACCGCTCCGATCTCAGAGATGGAATGTGATTCACACCACACAGCGTCAGTCACATGCGATCTCTGTGCAATGCAAATTTAGCTATAGAGATTGTATGGCTCAATTTGCATTGCAATCGGAGCAAACTGGCACAGGACTCTTTTTTTTGCAGGGTTCAGAATCGGCTGTTTACACCATGCAATCAGATTCCTGTGCAAGTTTGCAGTTTGCCCTGTGATATGCAAACTGATTTGGTGGTGTCGGGGGGGCGGCAGAATGCCCCTTCGCCTGAGTAGACAAAAATCCTTGCACCGGCCCTGTTCTGACAATATAGTAAATAGATTCATATGCAAGTGCACAATGAAATAAAAGTGGCAAGTGCATGTGACAACCCCTACCACTCAATTGATAGTAATGAATAAACAATTTATACGTCCATAATAAAGTGCTGTTAGTGCTTCAATATCTGTGTGTTTCTGAAAGGACATGCGATGTGCCAGTGTCTCCACTCGTTCTCCCCCTCTTTGACCGCACTCACCAGAAAGCTCTTCCCACCCTGGGGGTAAACAGCATCCACAGCTCACAGTAGCTGTAACTAGAGTCTTAAATTCAGGTATCATATATTTCCCCTTCTCCGTATTAGCCAGCGGTCTTATACACATGGTGAATGTAAAGAAACAAACCCCATAGTGTAATTCTGTATGGTAATTTATTTTAAAAAGATAAAAATACACTTACATGATAAAACGATAATGCATGCTCGAATCAGGATGTCTGGGACATAATACGTTCCATGGACTGGAACGAGAAGTGACGCAATGATGCTGGAAGCTTCTCTCTACACATTTCGTCAGAGTGACGTCATCAGAAGTGGCGACATCTTGCTACACTTGCCCGTTTATATATAGAGTGGTTACTTAGCAACCCAGGGACAACAAATTAGCCATTTGCTTCATAATCATAGAGACAGAAGCAACTCTATTTAGCTGTGTTCCTCCCCATAATGCAATTGGCCCATGTTTTCTAAGTTCCTATTAACCCCGTGAATATACTATGGACCAGTAATGCTTAGCAACCTATATAAACACACCTGTGGCCATGTTGGAATCGCCGTACCATGTCTGCCAGTGGTTGCCACATTAATTAATTAAATAATTAATTAATGGACTTATAACTGGCCCATAGATAAGTGTTAACATTACAATCACATCCTAAGTCCTCCCTCTGCCAGCCTCTGATAAATTAAATTAAAATTTGATTAAAAGGGCATAATTACCCATGAGGTGAACAGTAGCCCCTAAGGAACAAGAGGGCAATATTGGAGGGTTATATGGGGTAAGGAGGCAGTGACTAGGGGGTACTTAAGTACCACATATATCAGATGTAACATACCACTAGAACAATAAGAAACTTCAAATACACCATAATGTGAAAGTAAAAGAATAAAATAAAAATATGAAAAGAGGAAGAAGGGTATAAACCTGGGACAATTTGGCACCTTATAGGAGGGTTAAAAAGTATTTTTAATGTAAGAATTACTAGATCTAAGTAGCTTAAAAATGGAAATAAAGCAATTGAGATTTATATCTATGTTAAGGCCCCCAGGATGGAGGGTACCCAACAAATATATCCATCTTGTTTAATTTCATGACATCTGTAGAAACCTATTAGGTTGGAGAAAAGACTGACTTCTTTGGGGGAGGGGGCGAGGGTCTATTACATTGTGGACAAGCCGATTTCTGAGCGTAGGTGCTCTTTTATACATGAGTATCTGTCGTTAGGGAAGTATTTTCCCTAAATTTTGTCTGTCTTCAGAATGGGCCAGTATTTTTTCACAATTCCTTTTTATGATTTGTATTGCCTATTGAAACCAGTAAAGAAGGCCAGTTCCATATTGTTATTTCCCTTTTTCTTCTTGTTGTCTGCAAGGAGTGTGTCGCTGTCCATATTTCTTACCTTCCTCTTCAGGTTTTCTAATTCATTTTTTTTGGTAACCTTTGTCTTTAAATCTTTGGATCAGGTCTTCTGTCTGATCTCTATAATCCTTCTTGTTGCTGCAATTTCTACCTATCCTCATTAGTTGGCCTTTGGGTATGTTCCTTTTCCACTTTGGGTGATGACAACTTTTGGTGGGTATATACTCGTTTTTGTCTGTTTGTTTGGAAGACGTTTTGGTGCATAGTCTACCCCCTTCTTTATAGATTTGTAGGTCCAAATAATCAATGCTCTGATGACCCCAACACCCAGTAAAGGAAATGCCGTATTAAGGCCTCATACACACGGGCGTATCTTTAAGGCCTCATTCACACGGACGTTTTTTGGCGCTGGCGTTTTCTGGCGTTTTTGCAGCTCTTCATGTTAGTCAATGGCCACATAAAAACGTCGGCGTTTTTGAGCTGTAGATGGCGTCGGCGTTAGTGAGCTGAAAGTAGAACCCACTGCCATTGCGTTCTAAGGCTGTAACGTTTTGGCATTTTTTGACGCCTACGCCGCAAAACGCCAACTAACGCCAACAAACGCCAACTAATATTGTACCGACGTTTTCCGACGTTTTTTGACGCCGACGTTTTTAGGTTGAAATATAGCAGAGGGATGATTTTTTTTTAAAAACGCCTATTGACGTCGACGCTCACTAACGCCGATGCATAACGCCGAAAAACGCTGATTTCTTTTCCTTGACGTTGGGCCCGACGGTTTGTTTATTTTTAAAGATACGCCCGTGTGTATGAGGCCTTAAAATAAACAAAACGTCGGGCCCAACGTCAAGGAAAAGAAATCAGCGTTTTTCGGCGTTATGCATCGACGTTAGTGAGCGTCGACGTCAATAGGCGTTTTTAAAAAAAAATCATCCCTCTGCTATATTTCAACCTAAAAACGTCGGCGTCAAAAAACGTCGGAAAACGTCGGTACAATATTAGTTGGCGTTTGTTGGCGTTAGTTGGCGTTTCTTGGCGTTTTGCGGCGTAGGCGTCAAAAAATGCCAAAACGTTACAGCCTTAGAACGCAATGGCAGTGGGTTCTACTTTCAGCTCACTAACGCCGACGCCATCTACAGCTCAAAAACGCCGACGTTTTTATGTGGCCATTGACTAACATGAAGAGCTGCAAAAACGCCAGAAAACGCCAGCGTCAAAAAACGTCCGTGTGAATGAGGCCTTATTCTGGTTGACCTCTTCAAAGAAGTCTTGCAGAGTTTCCACTGACCCCTTTCATAAAATGACAATGTCATTAATGTATCATCTGTAAAACTTCAAACTGGGCCGATTCACACTGTAGATTTGTTTCTCCTCCCATTTATTCATGAATAATTTGGCTACACACCAAGCATATCTTGCCCATAAATAATCACTGTTCATTGGCATTTATAGGCCTTCTAGTATATATTGTGACGTTATGCGAGGCGCCACAATGGACGGGTGATACTTGTCACCTTGCATGTGATCATTTTGAGGTGACTAGCGAGAGACCGACCCGGGTTTTGCTGGCCACCGTGGCAGAGCTGATTCTGACCCGGTCTTTCTGGTCCACTCAAACCCCTCTTCACCTGCATTTAATGACCAGAAAGAGAACAGAGGAGAGCTCTATCCTGGCTCTCAAAGGGAGAAAGCTGAGAGAGCTCTGTGTGCTAATTTGCAATGTGCTTATGTTTTGTGGGTGTCGGGGACAGCCCCACACTGTATAGAGAGGAATCTGTTTGTTTAGTTTAGCGCCAGACAGCGAGGTTTTGTTTTCTGTTTTTGTTTGTGTTTTGAACTTGCAAAACCTGAAATAATACACCTGGTAAGGCGCCAGATTTTAAAGAAACTGACATCCATGCTGAATCTTTTCCCCTGAAAAGTTATCCCCACAAACTAATCTCCCACATGTGGTGGAGTTCAGCGTGGCAACTTTCGAAGATGGAGGAAATGTTGAAGGCCCTGCTATAAGCCAATGCAGCCCAGCGGGAAACCAACTAACAGGTGGCAGAGTCAGGTGGGAGAGTCGCCAGGCTGTTGCAGGTTAGCGAGAGGAGAGTCACCAGACCATTGCAGCAAAACACGCAGCTCTGCAGGAAACCAGACACCGGGTCACAGAGGCCGCTGCAGCACAACAGGCAGCACAACACGCAGCTCTGCAGGAAACCATCCTCAGGGTTGCACAGGCTGCTGCAGCTCATCGAGAGGAGAGTCACCAGACCGTTGCAGCTTAGCGAGAGGAGAGTCGCCAGGTTATCACAGCACAACAAGCGGCTCAACAGGAGATGAACCAACAGTTTGCAGAGGCCCTCCTGGAGTTAAAAAAGGTTCCCATGACAGTGGAACCAAAGTTGGTACTCGCTTCTTACCACATGCAGAAGATGACACCTGTGGATGACATGGAGGTGTACCTCACGACCTTTGAAAGAGTCACTGTTCCCGAAGGATGGCCAAAGGAACAGTGGGCAGGACTGCTAGCACCATTCTTGACCGGCAAACCCCAAAAAGCCTATTTTGATCTGGAAACAGATAAGGCCCAGGACTATGAGACTCTAAAGGCAGAGATACTCGCACGCATGGTGGTCACCATGGCAGTCCGGGCCCAACACTTGCATCAGTGGACCTATTGCAGCAACAAGCCACCCCGTTCGCAGATGTTTGACCTAGTTCACCTTACCAGGAAATGGCTACACAGTCTTTGCCAGGTCCCCAGATTGTGGAGCACGTGGTCATGGACTGCTATCTATGGGTGCTCCCTGCTGCTTTGAAAACAAGTATATGGCGCAACACCCTGAAAAAACATATATATCCCATCAAGTCTTTTAAAATAGTCCATATGTGGCTGGTATAAGAATCAGCATTAGTAAAAAGTCCCAGCACAAAGGTCAGCCTTCTTTGGACCAGAAGCAAAGTCCTTGTAACACTGGAAAAAATAGAAGAAAAGAGGCGCCTCTAAGTGCAGACTTAGACAGAAGATAAAAAGCACATGAGCAGGTCCTCAAAGGGGTAACATCAGTGAGACATCCATAGGCCAGGATTCATAGCACCATCATGAACTGTAGCAAGCGTCCCTGTGACGTCATCATCCTGGGATTCTAGCTTCCACGGAACCAAGCCTCGTTTTAAGATTTCCCTGTCTCCGGCCAGTTACCAACTCACAGGGACGCTTGCTACAGTTCATGATGGTGCCATGAATCCTGGCCTATGGATGTCTCACTGATGTTACCCCTTTGAGGACCTGCTCATATGTGCTTTTTGTTTTCTGTCTCATGTGAGTTGCCAATTGTTGGTTTTAATAAACAGTTTTTAAAGTCTGCACTTAGAGGCGCCTCTTTTCTTCTATTTTTCCATGCTGCTTTGAGGAAATGGGTCAGCCATGGGAGACCCGAAACTGCAAGCCAACTGGTGGACCTCGTCAAGAGATACACGGCTGCTGAGGACTTGTTGCGCCCATCTGTGCCCCTCTCCAATGTGTATAGAGGTGAAAGATCGCCCGGCGGACCAGGTAAGACTGTTCCAGGGTTCAGGGGTTTGAGGAAATTTGATAAGACTGATACGGCTAAAGAGACTGCGGGTTCTAGACCTGGAGACTGACCAAAGAATCCAGGAAGGTCTTGGGGACCCTGGAGAGGACTGGGTATAGAACACATACAGTGCTACCAATGCCATGCATTGGGCCATATTGCTGCCAATCGCTCCCTGAATGATGAACCCATGCAATGCGATTATACTTATGTGAATAGACGCCTTTCTCTTTTTGCACAGGTCGCATATACAGCATCATGTTCAAGTCGCATGGAGAAGCAAATGTGTGTGATTTTTGTTGATGGGAGACCAGTCACTGCATTGCTTGACTCGGGTAGTGGGGTAACATTGGTAAAAAGCAGTTGTGTAAACCCTGCAAGGTTACACCCTAGCACTGTCGGAGTCATCTGCATCCATGGGGACACTCGTGACTACCAGACAGCAGTGGCTGAGATTGACACCCCTTGCGGTAGAGTGACTCATTCAGTGGGGGTGGCACCTTCACTACTTCATGACGCCCTAGTGGACAGGGATTTTTCCCATTTTTGTAGGTTATGGGGAGTCTGGAGGATAGAGCTCCCCCTGCTGCGGAAGTACAGGACCTCTCGCCAGACCCGTTTTGCCAAATGGAATGGGAGACTGGAAGCATAGTGAGAGGCGGTAACGCTAATGTTTTACTATTGAAAATGCTCTTTTTAAATTTTAATGTAAGCAGCCACTTTTTAGTTAATACATTGTTTATCATCAGCTATACTGCACTATGGGAGCTTGTCCTTTCTGTTTATGAGGGGAAGATTCGACACTCAATACCTCCCTACCATAGAGGCTAAGAGGAGACTAGGAGCCGACTGAAGAACGCCCCCTAGGGGGAGGACATAGCAGTACAGCTAGCTGTGTTCTAGCTAAAGGCGCAAGCACTGTGCCTTGGAGGTGAGAGTTCTGAGAGCACGTTTAGGAGAGCACCTTCATGAGAGTCCCCCTGGCGGTGTTCCATGATACCCACCAGATTGACTCTAATCGATTTTGGTTGCACAAGTCCAAGCACTGAATGGAGTTATTTTGAGCACTGATTTGAGCACGGAGACACCTGCTGTTATTAAATGGAACTGCTCCATGAGCTATTTGAAGAAATAATAGAGTGGTTTATGGACTTGCTATATTAGACATTCAAATTACGTCACTTTTGATGTGTCACTATCATATTGATGTATTCCTATTTATTTAATTTATCTAAATACTCACATTTGTTGCACAGTTTAATGCACTAAGTCACTTTTTTATGTATGTACTTTATTATATATTTTTAGGTTATGTCTGCCATATATTTATTTATGCACTGAAGTCACTTTATTATATCACATACTGTGGGCACAACATACCTTAACCTGTGCGAATAGAGTATCAACCTCCGCTATACTGACTGCACAGTACCCCATTATACCACACCTTGGGTATGTTATTGGTCAGGGTCTGATCAAGCCCCAGACAAATAAGATCAAAGCCATTCAAAAGTGGCCTCAACCCATGAACAAGAAACAGGTTTGTGCCTTCCTGGGGATTACAGGGCATTACCGACGCTTCATCCCCAACTTTGCCACAATTGCCGTCCCTCTGACCGATATAATGAAGGGTAGAGGGTCAGGAATTGTTAAGTGGAAGCCAAGAAGGCCTTCCAGAAATTGAAGCAAGCCCTTTGTGTACAGCCGGTGCTCGTGACCCCAGACTTCACAAAGGAGTTTGTGGTTCAGACTGATGCCTCTGAGGTGGGACTAGGTGCTGCTCTTTCCCAGATCAGAGACAGTGAGGAGCACCCGGTCGTCTACTTAACCACTACAGCCCTGGAAGGATTTACCACTGTAGGGCCAGAGCACTTTTTGCGATTCGACACTGGGTCGTTTTAACTGACAATTGCATGGTCATACGACATTGTACCCAAACGATATTTGCGTCCTTTTTTCCCCACAAATAGAGCTTTCTTTTGATGGTATTTGATCACCTCTGCGTCACTTCTGATCACCGCTATAAACAAAAAAAGAGCAACAATTTTGCAAAAAAAAAAAACAATATTTCTTACTTTTTGCTAAAAAAATATAAAAAAAAAAATGTATTCATCGGTTTTGGCCGATTTATATTCTTCCTCATATTTTTGATAATAAAAAATGTGTTGATTGGTTTGCGCAAAAGTTACAGCGTTTACAAACCATGAGAATTACTGTATAAATGTCATTGGCAGTGAAGGGGTTAACCTGCAGGGGGCAGGGAAGGGGTTAACTGTGTTTCCTAGGCCTGTTCTAACTGTGAAGGGGCTGGGCTGCTATGGGCATAAGAGATCTAACTGATCCCAGTGACAGGGATCAGTAGATCTCTTATATGCCACCTGTCAGAATGGGGAACCGCCGTGTTTACATTGGCGGTTCCCCATTCTTTGCCTTTGGCAGCTCATCGCAGCTCGCCGGCGGACATTGGGTCCGCCCGAGCCACGGGCACACTCCTCCAGGGTGCGCCGGGCACAAGAGCGCGCCGCTGGTGGTGCGCTCTCGCCCCCTAGCTGCGCATGCGCAAATCGCCGCCTATTTACAGCAATTCGCGAGACACGTCCACACTGTCGCCGTAAATAGACAGTGCGCGGTCAGGAACCGGTTAAGCAGGAAGCTTAATAGGCATGAAAGGAATTATGCCATTGTGGAGAATGAGTGTCTGGCTATCAAGTGGGCCTTAGAGGCCCTAAAATACTACCTGCTGGGAAGGTCATTCAGGCTAGTCACCGACCATGCCCCCCTTAAGTGTATGTGTAACAACCGGGAGAGAAATAGCCAGTGACTAGGTGGTTCTTGGCCCTGTAGCCGTTTAAATTCTCAGTGGAACACCGGGTTGGAAGGCTCCAAAATAACGCTGATGGTCTTTACCAGGCCCACTGCATGGTCGGGACAGTTACTCCGCCCGAGGATATTGAGCAAAGGGGTGATATGTGATGTTATGGGAGGCGCCACAATGGACGGGCAATACTTGTCGCCTTGCATGCGATCATTTTGAGGCGACTAGCGAGAGACTGACCCGGGTTTTGCCGGCCACCGTGGCAGAGCTGGTTCCAGCCAGGTGTTTCTAGTCCATTCAAACCCCTCTCCACCTGCATGTAATAACCAGGAAGAGAACAGAGCAGAGCTCTATCCTGGATATCAGATGGAGAAAGCTGAGAGAGCTCTGTGTGCTAATTTGGACTCTAAGAACAAGGTTTGCAATATGTTTTGTGGGTGTCGGGGACAGCCCCACACTGTATAGAGAGGAATCTGTTTGTTTAGTTTAGCGCCAGATGGCGAGGTTTTGAAACCTGAAATAATAAACCTGGCAAGCTGTCAGATTTTAAAGAAACCGACATCCATGCTGAATTCTTTCCCCTGAAAAGTGATCACCACGAGCTAATCTCCCACAATATGATATTTGTTCTTGTTTTAGATCCTTTTTCTTCTGTAATGCCCACTCTGCACTCCACAGGCCATCCTCCTGTATAATATTGGTATACAGAGAGTTCACATGTATGGTCACCAAAAGCCCATCATTGGCATCTTGAATGTTTTTAAATTCTGCGATGAGTTGTTTACTATCCTGTAGATATGACCCCCCCCTTCCGATACTGAAGATTGTAGGTACTGGTCCAGATATTCTCCCAACCGTGAGAATAAAAAGTTGATTACACTGGTAATAGTTCTTCCTGGGGTTTTGGTACATAATGGATTACTGGCATCTTGGCCGTTTCAGGGACAATTTATCTGGCTTCTTTCTTATTCAAAATGCCCTTATCTTTACCTTCCTTGATATATGTTTTTGGTTTCTTTTCATATGCTTTCTTTGGCTTGTGCATTTAATTTCTTATGCGCCTTCTAGGATTTTTTAATTTAAGCAATGTAGTTTTTACTGAGGTAGAGATGTGCATCAATATGCATCCTCAGGGGCCAATGTGCATCCCCAGGGGCTTCCCCTATGCAATGGAAAATGCATAGGGTGGAGCTGTCTACGTGACGTCACGCCGCCATGTGGGTCTCTGAGGTGGCGGCATTTTGACGTGAGTGAAAGAGTGGCTTTGTCTTTTATCATTATACTGGCTGATTCATGCAATTGCTAGTGACTGTACTAGCTGCTACATTCGAGTTAATAAATTACTACACTATAAGACCTTATTTTTTCTGTTCGGTGGTATCATTTGACTGAATGAGCGGCACATTGTCCCCTAAAGAGATATAAAGAGAAGATCCCATCAGTGGAGATTGGTGTTTATCTTCCATCTATCCACCCATCCTGAAATGTGTTAGCTGCATACTTTATGACAGCACATGAATTTTCGGCACTGCATGTGTGGGAGACACCTGCTTGGATCACGAGTGTACACTGTTTATTATTTGTGGCATGGGTGTTCACTTCTATTACTTTATAAAGTAATTACTAAATACTACACTATAAGAGCCTTCTTATTTTCATGCTATCTCATGTGATGCGATACCACGATATCCTGAGGAGGAGTTGATACTACTTGATATTGGATTCTGATGACTTTATCACTACTCTACTATACAAAACGTGTTTGCAGATTGCTTATTCTGGTCAGTTTAGGGTTTCACAGGTTGGCTTGATTGCTTCCCCCTGCCTCTGGAAGAAGCCTCCAGAATTTAGGAAGGGATCTTCCAACCAGTCTGAATATTTATTATGCTCTGGCCAATCCCTGGAGAGGAGTGTTTAGCAGGTGGCTGGGGAGGTGATAAATATTCTGAAGCCCTAGAGAGATGGTTCCTTTTCCCCAGGAGGGTCCCAAAGCCTGACGGGCTGCTGCCCGGAGTCAACCCATGTATTATAGAAATGTTCTTGAGGCCTCATTGGTGTCAGGGCTGAGGACCTGGACAGATCTCCTGAGAAACTGGCTGTAGGACTTCACCACAAGGGATCTGGTCTATAGAAGGATTGTCTTCCTCACTGGTGTCCGGAGGAAGCTGGGAGATGGCAGCTGTCCTATGGACATGTGAGTAATGACTCTGAATGTATTCCTGGTGCCTGTGTGCTTTTTGAGGATGTAAGTGCCAATGGCAGCTATGAACTGAGATGGCTCTCACAGGGTCTCAGAGTTCTGGCCATCCCCCTGTCCTCAGCTGGATCCTGGATTGTGAGCCTGTGAAAAAATGCCCTTGTCACTGCGCAGCATCCTGTAAATTGTTGCAAGGGCGCAAGGTAACCAGATGCCAAAGAAAAGTGCCCTATGGTCTACAGCTCTGGGGGCTTAGACTGCTTGATTATCCCAGTCACATAGAGATAAAAAACTAGGTAAAAGATTGTCCTCTCATTGTTGTTGCCAATCGTTTTTGAAGTATCCTATGCCATAACCACT
The DNA here is from genome assembly GCA_018402905.1 of Glandirana rugosa. NCBI lineage: Eukaryota > Metazoa > Chordata > Amphibia > Anura > Ranidae > Glandirana > Glandirana rugosa. The sequence continues at coordinate 1,519,363 of BLSH010427634.1, read as the reverse complement.
CTGCTGTTTAAAGTTCTTCAAGCAATACATTTCAAAAAAACATCCCCTAGACTGAGTTATTGGAGCCAGAGTGTATGGCCTGTTGCTTGTGGGGGTGGGCAGCCTCTGTACAATTAGGAAAGCACCAGCTACTACCAGTGGCCCAGCAGTTGTAGTGGTTTTGCACATATTCTGATTTGTTAATTTAGTATCCTCCAATAACTACACCACTGCATTGTAGTGACATTCTAATGAGTGGTATTAAAGCACTGTGTTAGCTTTACTGTATGACAACTCATTGGCATTGTGCTGCAAAACCAGAACTTCCACATGTTTTACTCTTGAAAATTTACTGTATGTATTGTGAATAATGGCATACCAGCAATCTATTTCAAGATATATATTTTTGCAATTTTAAGTTTTAGGTACAAACCAGCTGAAACCACAATTAGATTTGTGTGAGGGGGAAACACATTTTGCCTTCTTACTGTAAGTGAATGGAATGGCAAGAATCCATGAATGAAGAATCACATTCAAAAATGTGTTCTTGCTGCAGGCTTCATCATAATTAAACTTGTTTTTATTAGTATTGGATAGAGTGAGGAAGGGTCACATGAATAACAACATGGGTTATTTTTTTGTGTAATCAATTTGTATTAAAGTTTTACAAGTTAGTACAAAAACAAATAAACCAGGTAAAATAAAGATCAGAAATACCATATGTACAAACACTTCAAGACATATATAGTAGCAGCAACACTGCAAATATTGCATAAATGTGAAAGATAGCGACGACATTCCATGGCTAATGAGCTTTAGAACCAACAGGCACATGTGGTTAAGATGGAGACAATAATGCAAGATCAAAGATAACAGCAAGAGGGGTGTAGCATCCATCGACATGTAATCCTGCAGGATAGGCCTACATGGGTTTTTTTAAAAGAACATTCAGACAATATAAATTGCATAAGAAAAGGAGCTATGGATGAGGAACCATGACCAGTAGCAATATAACTGCCCATGACAACTGTGGGTAATTAAATTACTTTACCTCCCTAAACCCACTGCTTTCTATAAAGTATGTTTTTTCTTTGTTTACTTTTTTCCTAGGTGAGGATGACATGTCCCTGTTCCCGTAGCCTTCTGGGATATCCATGTCATTTATCCCAGGAGGCTTCAGCAACAGGGACTCATGTCGGTGGGTAGACCTGACACATGTTGTCGGGGACCCTCTGTCTGAACCAGGAAGAGACAGTCAGCTGCCAATAAGTGACTAAGGAGGATTAAGATGGCGGCGCAGGACCCAGGGTGTGGCAGTTGAGCAGTGGAGGGGGAGAGTGGGCTATGTTAAGTCAGCAGAGGGGGGACAAGAAGAATGTATGCACTTTCTATGGAAGTGCACTTCTACTTCTTAATTTATTCTTGAATGCCTCCATTATACTTGCGGTCAAGCAACTGTAAAAAGTTGCATTTCTTATTAGCAAATAATTAAATTTCCATGTGTAGATGTAGCCATTGAGAGCTTAACCCCACTTCCTGTTCTGCTGACAACATTTTACCAGACAAAAAATAAAGGTAACTCACCAACCGTAACCATAGGCGTGTGCAGATTCCCCATACTGCCTGGCTGCAGATAAAGGGACTGGGAAATCTCTATCATCAGTCTCCTTCTCTGTCTCGAAAGTGCGACATCACTGGTATTTCACCAAAGCCCCCCAGCAGGGCTCCTAAAAAAAAAAAAAAAAAATAATAAAATATAATATTGTAAAAAAAAAAATTAAATAAAAAAAAATAAACTACTGACACCGATCTCTGCCCTTCTGACATATATACACACACACTCATGTTTGTCATGTTTGTTTGCACTTTTGTGGTGCACATCCTAATGCAATAGACTGTGCACACCTATGACCTTAACACAAATAGAAATAAAAACAGTTTACTTTAGCAGAATAAGGGAAGGTTAGAAGCCCTGTCAGATTTATATTTCACTTGGTGCCATTTATGCTCTGTCTGGTGAAACTATTGTCAGCAGGACAGGAAGTGTTGGTAAAACTCAAGGTGGCAGCATAACGTGAATCGCTGTCTATAAAGTGGGTTCCGCACACACGGCTAGGGGGCGAGTGGCCACCGCAAGCTCCAGGAGTGTGGCCGCGTGTCAGGCGGACTCCATGTCCGCCGGCGATCCGCGATCGCTTACAATAGAAGAAAAGCGGGGAACCGCCGATGTAACCACGGCAGTTCTCCGCTCTGACGGGACATAACACTGATCTACTGATCCCTGTCACCAGGATCAGTTAGATCTGTTATGCCCCTGCCAGCCCAGTCTCCATACAGTTAGAACACACCCAGGGAACACAGTTAACCCCTTCATTGCCCCCTGCAGGTTAACCCCTTCCCTGCCAGTGACGTTTATACAGTAATCAGTGGCTATTTTCAGATCTGATTGCTGTATAAATGTCAATGGTCCCAATGAAGTGTCAAAAATGTCCGAAATGTCCGCCGCAATACCACAGTCCCGATAAAATTTGCAGATCGCCGCCATTACCAGTAAAAAAAAATAGTAAAAATGCCATAAATTAATTCTCATGGTTTGTAAGCGAGGCAACTTTTGCGTAAACCAATCAATAAACGCCAATTTCGATTTTTTTTACCACAAATATGTAGAAGAATATATATCGGCCAAAACTGATGAATAAATTTGTCTTTTCATATTTTTTTTTGGATATGTATTATAGCAAAAAGTAAGAAATATTGTTTTTTTTACAAAATTGTCACTCTTTTTTTTGTTTATAGCGGTGATAATAAGTGACGCAGAGGTGATCAAATACCACCAAAAGAAAGCTCTATTTGTGTGAAAAAAAGGATGCCAATTTAGTTTGGGTACATTGTCGCACGATTGCGCAATTGTCAGTTAAAGCAACGCAGTGCCAAAACGCAAAAAGTGCTCTGGTCCCAATGTGGGAAATCCTGCTGGGGCTGAAGTGGTTAACTGGATTCCTGTATAGCAGTCAAAACTGTCAGTGACAGCTAGTGGGCCCAGCAATAACAGCAGCAGGGACCTGCAGAGCCACTGTGACCAGGTGCCGGGTGTAATTTTCGTATCTTTTTAACATGGCGACAGAGAATCAAGTGGTTATAGGCAGCAGAGGCTACTTTAGGTAATACATCATGAAGCTGTTGCTGCTGTTTTTGGGGTGAGTATACATTTCCCACTTTCAGGAATTTTGTTTAATAGAATTCTAACTCAACTATAGTTTGCAAGACTAGTAGCTGTGGACTCTACTCTAGGCAAACTATCAGTAATCTATGTCAGTGGTAAACTCTAGGCCTCAAGGTTTCCATAGCAACACAGTTCTAGATTCCAAGCAGCATTTTCTAATCCATTTCAGGAGCAGACTGCTCAGTTGCCATAGCAGCAATGCAGAGCCTGCCAGCCCTTGTTGGTTTATACAACACTAACTGATGTCTTTATAGTTGCCCATAACTTTTTCAGTAGGTGTGTGTTTGCCAGTATTTAAATATGTCTGTCTATCTCTTTATGCCTCTATCTATCTATCTATCTATCTATCTATCTATCTATCTATCTATCTATCTATCTATCTATCTATCTATCTATCTATCTATCTATCTATCTATCTATCTATCTATCTACCTATATATCTATCTATCTATATCTATGAATACATTTGTTGTTAATTGCTAATATTGCTAAATTTATGTTTTGAAAGCATTTTCAGTTAAAGCCTAAGCTCACCTTCACAGAAAAAATATTAAAATGCACTCATTTTTGCAGAAAAAAATATGCATATATTATATTTTCCTGCAGAAGCCTGAAAAGCATTGCACCCATGGTCAATAGATCACAGGTTGCAATACGGGTGGAACAATGCAACATGTTTTTAAAGGCAAACTGAGCCTTTAAAGAAAAGTTATAAAATGTTCTTTGCCAGTTACTCTACACCTTGCATCCACAATTTGTAAGTGCCACCATTTTGAGGGACTAGCATGTATTGTTAATGGGTAATTACAAATCAATTAATTTGTTGTTGTTGTTGTTTGATGTTTTAGGGCTCATTCACATGGTGCTATTACATATGAACAGCCAAGGCACCTGTCAGGCTGTAGGCAGGTGCCTACAAGAGATTAATGTATCTGCCTGTGTTAAGCACTTGTTTCCCCTGGCTGTACTCATGTTATTTGAGCCAGTCAGGTGCCAAATGTTACAGTGTTTGTATGATTTCCTGAGTCCTCAGGTTTACCTGAGAACTAGGGGTAAACAATCTGTTAATGTTTTAGTGGGTTAACATTTTTCCTGCCATTTTCACTTGGGTTAAGGCTCCCTACAGGTCAACCAAGATGAAAAGGGCTGCCTCCTCACCTCTGGGCAGCTCCGGGGGAAATACTGCCAAAATGTAGCTGGATACTCTGCTGGAGGGGTAATCCCCTTTGAGGGGTGATAGAAGCTTAATCAGGGTTCTTGGAGAGGGTCTCAAGCCGGGGAACCTTCTACTGCTAATAATGAACTTACTGCCGTTCTGGATTACTGCCAATCATGGACTCTAAGGGACTTCTAGTGCCTCCTGTGGAGTATCACCTTAATGGACACTTGGCTTAACAGGGATTTCTTAATGGACTTGCCTAATGCATACGATATGCACACTCTATGGATTGTCAGAAAAGCTCTGTACAGGATTTGTGTTGAAACTGCTTTTTGAGAACTGTACTGTATTCACCAACTACCTCAGTAAAGGATCTTGTTTGTTTGCGTTGCCTTGTCTGAAGTCTCTTAAAGGGGTGCATGGACAGCGTATCAAAAGAACAGGGCTGTCCTGTGGAAGTTCATTTATCATTGCTAAGGACTACAGTGTTTGTATCACATACAATGCAGCCACTCAGCCAGGAGATGGGTAACTGGCAGGGGTGATGGTTCCTCTGGTAGTGGAATGGGTTGGCACCTCCACTAGCAGCTGGTTCCCCTATTTTTTGGGACTGGACCCATGGCACAGAGTGCCTAGGGACCCAGCCTGGAGTCACAGAAGAGAAAATGCTGCAGAAAAACCTCTCATTCTTGGTGGTGTATGGCCCTGATCAACAATGTGAATAAACCCTAAGGGTTCATGCACATGTACAGTTAAAGTCTTTTTTATGCTTAACGTAAATTTCTCACTGCTTTCTCATGCCTGGTTAGCTGCATGTCCTACATATAGCCTGATGTACAAGTGAATGGCTGTAAGCGGCCACAGTCTTGTAAACGCCGATATTCCTTTTCATCTGTGATAACCAGTGGCTGCTGGTGGTGTATCAAACAATGCACCCACAGCCACCCCCCTCCCGGTCATCTGCAAACCCCCCCGGTCGGTCGGTGGGTCACCCGCACCACCCCCACCCTCTTGAGTCACCAGGACTCTGCGCCCTGAGCCCACCCTTTTTTGAGGGCTCTAATCATGTGCTTGTAAAAAAAAAAACAGAAACATTGTAATCCATGCGTCCGGCACCTTGCATTTATATTAGAGGCTGGGCGCATGGATTAGGGAGGCGGCACCCATGAACCCTGTATGGACGGGCCACTGGTGATAACCCATGTATGCACATATTTCTCGTATGTAAAAATTCTAAATTTGGGAAAATATATTGGATTTGCATTCATGGGTAAGCACTGGTGCAAAGTCCTTTTCCTCCCCTCCTCTAACACTTTTGAACATTTTTTTTTTGGAGGGGGAGGGAGCTGGTACCTAGTTTCGGTACCCGCTCCCACTTTAGATTGGATTGCCTTGGCGATTCCACTAGAAGTGTGGCTCCCCCCCTCCTCGTCACAGGTCCCAGGAGGCTGCAGGATTATTCACACTGCACAATGGGAAGCCAGCTGTGAAGCTGCAAGGAGTCACAGCACTGGGCACCTGAAGACAGGCCCGGTTGAGGACAGTGCTGAATCCTTCTGGTCATAGTTATGGCTTTAGTGACAGTGGCATGTATCTGGCTGCCTAAGAGGTCGATGGGATACTAACTGTAGCCATGCCCCCGCAGGGGTTGCTGGAAGTAGTGGTTCACCTGCTCACACTGTCCTCAATCACACTCCTTGCTTGCATCCGGAGTCAGAAAACAGGCTGGCTCTTTGTTTTTGTTTTTTTCTTATTAGAGTGTTAAACCTTGGATGGGGTAAGGGATGATTATGGGATGCCCATGGATCAACAGTTCTTTATACAGGACCTCTATATACACTCAGTATATACACTTCTCCTTCCTCCTCCCGCACAACTCTTGCTTCTCAACTGTCTCCTTGTTCCTCTCTCTTGCACACTACTTGCTTCGGCCTAGCTAGCACATGGTGACGCCTGCTCTGGCTTTGACCAGGCCTCAGTAACCGCCTTTTGCAGGCAGGGACCGCGTGTCACTATAGTGTAGAGAAAGTGTGAAGAAGTGCTAGCTGACCTGATGGACTACTGCTCCCAGCCCATCTGTCTCCAGGCCTCACCAGTCCTCCTGACTGCAAATGCCTGTGTACTGCCAATTGACACCAAAGTCCTAGTCTCTTCCTGCACCTCAACCAGACTGTCTTCCCCCCAATCTGCTGCAGAATGCATTCCCACTTCCCTGATCTGTGTCACTCACCAACACCTGGTGAATTCCTCCTGGAGACCCTGCTGGTAGTACTTTACTCCCAGTATCCTTTCCTGCTCTCTCCTTGTGCCTCGCTGCCAGGATATCACTCCTCCTGGATGCACCCAAGCCCCGGGCCGAGGTCACTCCCCAGACTCGGGACTCCCTCGAGGCCCCTGACAGCCTTCAGTACCCCATCTCCATTCTTTAACTTCCACCCAAATTCTCCTCCCAGACTGGGCTGCCCCAGGCTTTTTGAGAAGGCCTGCCCCCTGCCAATCCAGGTTGGGGATTGGTCAGGGCTTCTCAAATATCCAGCAATTCCACCTCTTCTGCCCCACTCCCCTTTTCCAGAACTTTCTCAAAAACCAAGGAGCGGTCAACCAAAGAATGCCACCACCTACAGTCACCAGCCACTCCCTGGACGACTCCCATGCCCAAAAAAAAACCAAACAGGCCTGACAGCAGCCGAGCCTGCCTAAATTTGCCTACTCTAACAAAAATCCTCAACTAGCACCTACCTAACATAGAGGGCACTTGGATTCCAACTGCATGGAGTGCTCTCCCTGTGCTTGCACAGTTTCCTTCTGTCTAAAACTGGCCATAGTATGTGCGTGCATATGCGATAAGGACCTTGGCTTTTAGACTCCTTGAGTCCTTGAGGGCAGGGATTGATGTAGTTGTATGTAAAGCACTGCCTAAATTGACCTTTAACAAATTGATATGCATATAAATACATGTAATAAATAAATTGTCTTTCAGAATGCTCCCTGCCACCACAAATGCACCTCTCCAATGTGTATATACGTCAGCAATATTAGCAAGTAAGAGATTTCTGCTCTCCCTACTCCTTCTTAGAAGCACCTCTCTTTTCAGAATGTTCATTGAAAATTACACGTCACTTATCTCTTTTGCCACATCAGTTTCAACCTGCTTCTCCTCACTAATCTTCTAATAGCAGCCTTTTCTGGAGGTAACAGGGAATGGCCAACAAATCTTGGATCCTATAGCAGCAGTCCCAATACATATAGCAGCTTCTGGCACTTGGCTCCCTTCTGGCATTTGCACAACTAATAGTCCACAGCAAGGTCTTTACTCATGGTGTCCCAGGAGTTGACTGCTACCCACCACCCACAGGTAGATCCTCAGTGAGGGAGATAAAAAGATCCTTCACCAGACCAGGACTTTAGGATGATTCCCTTCAGCAAGTAAGTCTTTATCACTTTTTCTCAGGTCATCAACCCAGCTCTTGCTAAGCCTCAGACTGCAATCTCTTGTCTCAGAAGCCCTCTCCTAGGAGCATCAGCCCCAGGAACACTGGAACCTTCCCTGGAGAGGAAAGAACACTCATGTCTGAAACGTCTTTGAGAGGCAGATGGGAGAAATCAAACCTTCATCAGGAAACCCCTAGCAGACCAAAACAATCAATCACTGATCCACTCACTACAGTGAAGCCAAGAAGTAAATTTAACCTAGCAGCCTAACTAGAGAAGGACGTTACACCTGCCTCTTCGCCGTGTCTTAAATGTCTCTGAAATCCATATCAGACCACTTTTCAGAGTGGTGCTAAGGGCTGACATACATATCAACGATACCTAACAGTTTCATCTTTTAGGCTGGGTTCACATCAGGGGTCTTGTGCATCCGTGTTCACAGTTTCAGGTCCGATTTCGGTCAGAATTTTTGGTTGAATTCGGGCCTGAAACTGACCAGAAGATGCACAGGACTCCTGTGCAATTCACTTCGCAGCCATCCCGGAGCAGTGTGAACAAGCTCCATTGACATGCAAATTGGATACGGTTTTGCAATAGTGTGAACCCAGCCTTAGACTTGGAATAACAACCTTGCTGCTGCTGCGCGAATGAATTAATACCAGCCCTGGCTCACTCTTGCTGCAGCTTGCTAGTCTTTCCATATCTACCAGGATGTTGTTTCCACCAATTGTCAGCTATCGCCTGGCTTTTACTTGTTAAAGTTCCAGGAAATTTGTTATATATCTCTAGGGAAACCTTTTCTTTTTATTTTAGATGAATAGTGGGGAAAGATTAGGTCCTCTGTTAAAGTTTTACTAAACCCACAACAGTAAAATCAGTCTGTATATGCAGAATAGCATGCTTGTTATACTCACTGTGGAACTTAAGGGGTTAATCTGCTGCATTGTGTAAAAAGGCTCTTTGATCTTCTCCTGGATTAGAAAGGGGTGATAAGTAGATTTTATTTTTCTTTTCCAAAGGGATCTCTATATATTGTTTAAAGGACCTTGAAATTGTTCATTTTCGGTCCGCTATCGACTGTTAACCACCTTTGTTGTAGGACCATCTATACCTTTCTGATCGTTCGACGTCGTTCTCACTCGGTCCCGACCATAATTAAGTAAGCGCGTCGTCGTCGTTCCAACAATAAGGTTCAGATTCCGACCCAAGTGTGATAACGTTTTGGCATAGGTTAAACGTACAGT
>BLSH010427634.1:1450618-1486502 GCA_018402905.1 Glandirana rugosa | reverse complement strand
ACCGGTGTGGATTACAAAAACGATAGAGAGACTACCCAAACAAAACAAAAAAGTCAGATTACTACCGAACGAAGTGACTGTCACTGTCGAGAACTCTATACACCACCTCAATGGATTTGAAATTAAACTAATAAGTTGTGCTTTAACTGCTGACTTTCAGCTTTAATTTGAGGGTATTTGCATCCAAATCAGGTGAACGGTGTAGGAATTACAACAGTTTGTATATGTGCCTCCCACTTTTTAAGGGACCAAAAGTAATGGGACAATTGGCTGCTCAGCTGTTCCATAGCCAGGTGTGTGTTATTCCCTCATTATCCCATTTACAAGGAGCAGATAAAAGGTCCAGAGTTCATTTCAAGTGTGCTATGTGCATTTGAAATCTGTTGCTGTCAACTCTCAATATGAGATCCAAAGAGCTGTCACTGTCAGTGAAGCAAGCCATCATTAGACTGAAAAAACAAAACAAACCCATCAGAGAGATAGCAAAAACATTAGGTGTGGCCAAATAAACTGTTTGGAACATCCTTAAAAAGAAAGAACGCACCGGTGAGCTCAGCAACACCAAAATACCCGGAAGACCACGGAAAACAACTGTAGTGGATGAAAGAATTTCTTCACCAGGGAAAGAATTCTTTCCCTGGTGAAGAAAACACTCTTCACAACAGTTCAAGAACACTCTCCAGGAGGTAGGTGTATGTGTGTCAAAGTCAACAATCAAGAGAAGACTTCACCAGAGTGAATACAGAGGGTTCACCACATTATGTAAACCATTGGTGAGCCTCAAAAAAAAGGAAGGCCAGATTAGAGTTTGCCAAACAACATCTAAAAAAGCCTTCACAGTTCTGGAACAACATCCTATAGACAGATGAGACCAAGATCAACTTGTACCAGAGTGATGGGAAGAGAAGAGTATGAAGAAGGAAAGGAACTGCTCATGATCCAAAGCATACCACCCCATCAGTGAAGCATGGTGGTGGTAGTATCATGGTGTGGGCATGTATGGATGCCAATGGAACTGGTTCTCTTGTATTTATTGATGATGTGACTGCTGACAAAAGCAGCAGGATGAATTCTGAAGTGTTTCGGGCAATATTATCTGCTCATATTCAGCCAAATGCTTCAAAACTCATTGGACGGCGCTTCACAGTGCAGATGGACAATGACCTGAAGCATACTGCGAAAGCAACCAAAGAGTTTTTTAAGGGAAAGAAGTAGAATGTTATGCAAGTCAATCACCTGACCTGAATCCGATTGAGCGTGCATTTCACTTGCTGAGGACAAAACTGAAGGGAAAATGTCCCAAGAACGAGCAAGAACTGAAGACAGTTGCAGTAGAAGCCTGGCAGAGCATCACCAGGGATGAAACCCAGCGTTTGGTGATGTCTATGGGTTCCATGCTTCAGGCTGTAATTGACTGCAAATGATTTGCAACCAAGTATTAAGAAGTGAAAGTTTGATTTATGATTGTTAATCTGTCCCACTACTTTTGGTTCCTTAAAAAGTGTGAGGCACATATACAAACTGTTATAATTCCTACACTGTTCACCTGATTTGGATGTAAATACCATCAAATTAAAGCTGAAAGTTTGCAGTTAAAGCACATCTTGTTTGTTTCATTTCAAATCCATTGTGGTGGTGTATAGAGCCAAAAAGATTAGAATTGTGTCGATGTCCCAATATTTATGGATCTGACTGTATTTCCCATAAATTATTATTTTTTTCTTAATTTTTCATAATATTTTTCCTTGTTTAATTTTTTCCTTGTTGAATTTTTTCCTTGTTTAATTTTTTCCTTGTTTAATTTTTTCTTTGTTATATTTTTATTATTCTATTTGCCTTTTTTTAACCTGGTCATTATTTGTAATAATCTGTGTACAACCAGAGATGACTTCCCGGTAAACATTATTTCACTAATTGGGGACACTTAGATAGACCCACCCATATGACTATTACATTTTTTTGAACCAATCAGCTAAATATCTTTTTGGGAGGGAGGCCGCTCCCCCCGACTATTTAACACTGTTGGAAACCCGGAAATGATGTCCGTTGATGACGCCTATGGGCAGGCAAAACGCTTTGACGTAATTTCCATTTTTTTGTTTCCGTGGACATCACTTACGGTTTTTCTGGAACGCACGCTGAAAAGCGGCGTTCATATGGATTTTACAGGCAAATTGATATCTGCTATCTTGTAAGTATCCTTTTGATTTGCGCAATAAACACATGACCTTACAGTACTTCACTATTGTGGTTCCCCTTCTTCTCTTATCCCACCATCTCCGCATATGATTGGAGTCCTTTGGTATCAGATCATTTCGAATGATCATGTCCCAGGTCTGCTTCTGTGAAGCATCTGACCCTACCAAGCCTGACCAGACCCTCAGACTGAAAAGCTGGCGGTCATGGTCTTCTGGTGAGTAGAGACGCCCATCGGGTGATACCCCACATTGGCACCTTTTGAAGATTGCAAGCACCTTTAAGCACCAGTGCACCTTTTTTCACTTATATGGACTAGATTGGCACCGCACTTTAATAATATTTGCACAAATATTTGTATATTATTATTGATGTTTATGCGAAGCTCTATATGTTTGTTTATTGATTGTTACAGCTTGCTGGCTCTGGGGAGACACCTGCTGGTGGCCACTGGAGCTGCAGCAAACAGCCCAGAGCAGCACAGCGCCACCAGTAGGTAAGCTCAATCCTGACACCTATACACCATTTTATCACTGTCATTTGTGCTTAGTCTGTGAGTTATTGTTCTACCACATTTTAACATTGTTTTATATTATTCATGAATCCATTAATACTCCTGGGTCCTTTGGTTTTCACCATTTTTTGGGTATTTGAGATATACGCTCTGGATTGTGTTTTTACTTTTAGTTAAGCTCTCAAATGTACCTGGAGTTTGATACTATGTCACTTTAGACTTTCACTCAGGAGTGAGGCTCTAAAAAACAAGGATCGCTTTTCAGATTACAGTTTAGAACTGGTTTACAGGCGATACTGCTGCCTCCTGAATGCCTTTGTTTCAGTTCCAGGGGGACCTATACTATGAAATACTGCACTACAACTACCATAGCTGTGTTTGGCACATGGTTGTGGCCATGTCTAATTGACATCAATTGGTGCGTTTGTCAGGCGTAGTGCCTGCCGAGCGTGGCATGCCAAAAAAAAGGAGTGTGCCATGCAATAACTAATGTGAATATGCTAGTCTGAACTACCTTATTCAGCAGTAAGGTAAACAAGTGACGTGGGCGTTGCTACCACAATGCAAGTGACTGTTTGTCACTGTGGCCCTTCAATTTAGGCATCATTCACATTTGCGACTGGGGCTGTTAATGATTATATACGGGAGACCAAGCAGGGGTTCCATGCCAAAAGCTGTGGGTTGGAAGTCCCATTGAAAACAATTGTAGGCTGACGGATGCTGCAACTATTCGTGGACGCTTACATATAATCAGCCATGGAGTGATTAACTGCAAGTCATCATCCCTGGATACAGACTGTTTGTGTCCAGGGCTGAATACCTGCAAATGATTGGCACTGGATGCAGACAGTTTGCATCCACGGATGATCATATGCAGGTTATCACTCCATGAGTGATTGCATGCAAGCGGCCACAAAGAGTTGCGGAAGCTGTCTTCCTCCCTTCCTGTTTTCAATGGGGCATCCTCCCACTACTGTTTGCAGGGAACCCCCCTGAGCCTCCCACATATAATTACTAACCATCCCCATCACAAGTGTGAATGGAACCTTAAAGAGGACCTGAACTGTGGAAGCTATGCTCAAAATAGCATGTAGAGGGCAAGGGCTAATCACCATGTTTTAGGCCCCCTGAAGCTACAGGAGTAGCTTCTATTCATTGATGAATACAGACCAGAACTGAACAGTCAAACTTTTTTTTTCATCACAGGGACTAATAAATAGAAATAATTATGTTAAAAAACCCTAAACCTTCATCCGTTGGCTCAAAAGGAGAATACAGATTATGAAAGGGCTTATTACTCGGACTTCTTAAAGGTATGATATACAGTACATTCCTCCTCTTGAAGCAAATTACCTATTGTTATTTGAGAAGTGACAAGACGTTTTGTTATATGTAAACGCATTGTTTTATTATACTTTGCTTTCTTCTTTGAAAATTTCAATAAATACAATTGAAAATAAAAGGATAGTACAAAAGGTTACTATGCAGTATAACCCCTTCCCCCCTTGGATTGTACTCCTTCATATGCTTTTCATTCATTAAAAGATTTTTTGCATACATTTTGGTGAAGAGTGTGGCCGTTCTGGATTTTTCTCTCTACAATTTCACTGGTGCAGTGACAGGGCGTGCACCTCATCAGACCCAACAATTCATTATTGGGATCAGCCAGTCTCACATCCCACCTTGAGCTGCCATCTCTCTTCAGTTCACTCATCCGGGCTTCATTGCAGGCGTGCTCGGTGAGCAGATTGTGGACAACATTGTGGGATCCCATATATTGAAGCAATCATGGCAGAAGGGGAATCCACCTCAGCGGGGGTGAGATATAGCAGGACCTTGTGCAATGTGCAAGAGAACCCATTGAGGTTGGCAGCAAGCCAAGGTCTTCACGTCACCATGGATGAAGGAACAGGTTCTCTGAAGCTTTTGTTCAGTAAGATTGAGAATCGTATGATCAAGGAGATGAAATGTTTTTGGGACAAAAGCACTTTAAGTGAGTACCTTTCCTTGGAGAGAGTGCCGAGGGTTCTAAGGATTAAAAAATTCCCCACTAAAAAAGCTATGGACAGACGCCCTCACTACGTGTTCATTGGAACTGATGAAAATCATCGTCCAGTTCAAAAGCATAGAGATTGACAAATTACAGCAGGATATTTGGGAAAAAAGAGATCTTGCCATTCAAAGAAACAGAGTTGTTTAAGGAATTGGAAGCAAAATTGGGAGACAAACTTGATCGTTTAGAAAAAGGCATTATTGATAATAAGAAGGAAAAACTTTTACGTTTGACTAAGAATCCAATAAGGTATATGTTTGGAAGAAACCTATACTCTTCTCAAGAAACAGAGGCAGAACTACAACAAATGCCTCTCAAAGGCATGTCAGCTTCTCTGATGTGGAAACAGAAATATTCGAGAGATCAGTGAGTGGTTTCATATAAGACTCGTCAGCTGAAGGTCAAGACAGTCAAATAATGATTCCTCTTTAAACCCCCAAGCAGAAGCCTCTGGAAAAAGGAAGAAGAAAAAGGGAGGAAAAAGACACCCCCCAAGAAAACCAGAAGAGGAGGTAAAAGAAATAAAAAACGTTCATCAATTGAGAGGACAACCACGGAGGAATGCACCAATGTCTTAAACCTATCGAGCAGAATCCTAACACCTATTGAAGTTTCTTTGTTGAACAAAGGTTTAAATTTTTGCCCAAAAAGACATTTCAATTTGTTTGATACCATCTTGGATATAAATAAGTTTGCTCGCAACTTCACCTTACGCAAACACTACTTCAATGAGGATGATCGATCGAGTGAGGATACGGTTATTAACTCCATCTCTCCCCCTGCAAACTTGTATTTTAAAAATGTATGTGCTACTCAGGATTTGGAGGACCTGTATGATGACTCCAACAGGAGGGAGGTGAGTGAAACTGTATCCCCTATATCTGTCTCGGTGAAAACCCATTCTGATTTCTATCCAGTGAATTCCAGAGGAAAGGTTATGGACACCTTTCAAAAAGCTGTAGAGAAAGACCTTACCAAATTAGTTTCCAGTCATAGAGACTATGGCAGACTGAATCATGATAACCTTTCCCTGGAACAGAGAATAGCATTGGAGTCCCTTCGTCAAGATCACAGTATTGTGATCAAAAACTCTGATAAAAGTGGTTTGGTAGTGATACAGGACTCTAATATGTATGTCCCTGAAGCAACGTGACAGGTATTTGATGAAAAACACCTATATTAAGCTAAAAGAAAATCCTACAATTGGTTACAAGAAAACTTTGGCAGATTTGATTCTTAAAGGAGTGAGGTTGGGGGTATTTTCTTCTAGAGAGGCTGCTGAAATGATTCCTGACTCACCCGTGACCCCGGTGTTTCACCATCTTCCCAAGACACACAAAGGTTTAAACCCCTTACATGGTTGTCCTATAGTGGCTGGGATAGGATCCCTTAATGAACATCTGGGCTTGTGGGTTGATACTCAGCTACAGCCCCTTGTTAAGCCTTCCCAGCTACTTAAGAGACACCAAACAACTTTTGTCTGATTTTCAAAAATTTACATGGGAACTTGGTGACACCTGGGTCACGTGTGATGTTGGGAGCCTCTATTCTTCCATACCACATCATTTGGGATTGCAGGCAGTGTCCTTTTTCCTTGGTCGGTATAGTGGGTACTCTTCCATACATCAAGAATACATTTTGGAATGTCTTGAATTTTTTTTAACCCATAATTTCTTTTCCTTCGATGGAGGATTCTATCTCCAGAGATGCGGAGCAGCCATGGGAGCTCGTTTTTCACCCTCTCTCGCCAACCTATATATGGGTTGATGGGAGAGGAGCCGCATCTATGGAGATGGAAAACCCTTTAGTGGCAGGATCAAATTCTATCGTAGGTATATAGATGACCTGCTGTTCATTTGATCAGGAACCGTAGGTACATTGGAAGGTTTTCTTTTCTCAATACTAATCACCTTAACCTACGCTTCACTGGACACATGAACAGCGGGTCAGTAGAATTTTTGGATGTGCTTTTGTCACACAAGGGTGGTCATATTGTGTCCACAGTATACAGAAAACCTTATTCAGGCATCTCCTTACTTCGTGTCGATTCATCACATCCCCAACACGTGATACGAGGGACACCGGTCGGTAAATTCCTCAGATTATGTAGACTCTGTAGTAGCGAGACCGATTTTCAAAGTGAACAAATAAAAATGAAAGACAGATTCATTAGTAGGGGATATGATGAAAGGACTCTAAATAGAGCCGTGAATATTGCAGCTTCTGCCGATAGCTGTACTTTTGAGTGACAGAACTCCTAAAAAGGAACCCATTAACACTTTTTCCACACCATATAGTGAGGATTTCAGGAAAATTAGAAATATACTCCAACGTCATATACCCATCCTATATGAGGATGAGACATATGCAGAAATATTGCCCAGAGGATTTAAAATAGTGGCCTGCCGTGCGACGAGCCTAGGCAATTTTTTATCTCCCAGTGAGTTTAGATCTAGAATACCTAACAGAACTTGGCTCGACTTTGTTGGCAACTACAAGTGTGGTGCCATAGGTTGTCCGTGCTGTTCACATCTAAAAAAAGGGGATACGTTCTGCTCTACAACTATTGACAGAACGTTTAAAATAACAAATTTTATCAATTGCAACACTAAGTATGCCATTTATCTCATTACCTGCATGGCTTGCAACCTACAATATGTGGGTCGCACTACTAGGAGGCTGAAAGATCGTCAACGACCATCTCGGGAATGTACATAGAAAATAGAACACCAACATAGTGCGACATTTCAATCAATTTCATAATGGGAATAATAGCTTTTTACAAATACAGGCAATTGAAAAGATTTTCCCACCGAGCAGAGGCGGTGACAAATTCAGGACACTTTTCAAGCGCGAGGTGTTCTGGATTTCTTCTTTGGGTACTAGGATCCCCTTAGGGATGAATTATGAGTGGGATCTCACGCACTTCTATGTTTAAACGACACCAATGCAGTTGCCATCTACATATAGGGGGTCTCTTTTGACCATTAATCATACAAGTCCTTCGCCTATAAGATTGCTTCCATTAGGTTCCACCACTATATAGACATATGGAATAGATCATAAATTGCAGTCATCATCGGTTTAAGCTTGTCATTAATTATGTTTTCAATGTGTATACTAATAAATGTAAACTCAGGTATATATTCATTTATAGTTTACAGATATAGGTACATAACCGCGTGGAATGGAAGTATAGTTGTACATTTTATGTCTTGCTGCAACAATAGGGAAATGTTGATGAATATATTGATTGAGAAAATTCCAATCTTACTTTTATGTTAAAAACAATTTTTTGTATATTATTGGTTTGAACGATCATCTATTCTAAATTGGTTTCATGTGTGCATTCATATTCTCCATTGTTATTATGTCTTATTATGATAATTCAACATTTTATTGTATGGTATATTTATCCATATTTTTTGTGAGTGTTCACTGATAACCACAACATAATATTTGCACCAGTATATTATCTCAAAAAATACACAACATATTTACAGATATTTATTATATGGCACACATAGGACCATTAAGGCTTGATATTTGGTTTTATAAGTTTATTCTTTTTATAGTAATGCATTTATAATAATATATCTGTTACATAAGGCAACATGGTCACCTTATTTACATTTCCGTATATCTTATACAATTTTTACATATTTAGTTGCATTCAATCACATTTTTTCATAGTTTTGTTACACTTCATTACAATTTCTCAGTCCTACATATTTTTATTTTATATTACATATACTTTTAACTAAGTTTCCATATATATATACATCATCGTTTCAAAATCGTTTAATTTTTTAACACACCATGTGGCACATTCACACAGATCTATTAATGATCTCAAGTGGAACACTCACATACAATTCATTCACTTATTTATTTCTTAGCACCATTAACACTTCAGTTTCGTTCACACATTTCACACTATATCTCACACTTTTGGGGTCCAATAGATATTGGTCCAGTACATGTTTTACAATCATTCTCTGTGTCAATTACGAGTTAATTGTTATACCTGTTTCATAATGACTAATAGACATGTGTATAAAGTCTCATGAAACAGAATGTATGATTGTATGGTTTTGACAAAGCACTCTCTTGGTGTGTGAAACGCGTCAACCTTGTCCCCCTTCCCCCTTGGATTGTACCCCTTCATATGCTTTTTATTCATTAAAAGATTTTTTGCATACATTTCGGTGAAGAGTGCGGCCGTTCCGGATTTTTCTCTCTACAATTGTTTTACTATACTTTGTTTTCTTCTTTGAAAAATTCAATAAAAACTATTGAAAATAAAAGGAGAGCACAAAATGTTATTATGCAGTATATCCTATCTACCTACCTAAAAAAGCAGAAAAGAAGAAATGATGTATACAGCCACTATGCATTGCCTTTCAACTAGATATCTAACCTAATCTTTTTTTTTTTTACATAGTTATGGATAGAGCAGGGAAGGGTTGGGACCTCAGTCAGGATTTATTGCTGTCTGTGTCCTTGTTCAGAGGTTTTCCTTCACAATTGCCAAAAACCATTCGGCCGGAGACAAGGATTATCAATAATCTGAAAACTGAGAGTGAAAAATAAATCCACAAAATGAAACAAGATGAGCTTCCTTACAGTGCTATAAAATCAGGTTGACATATGTATCAGTATGTAGAGAGGTCAAATGCTCAGCTCCACAACACCTCCATTCAGCATTTTCTTTGACCTGAAAGATCAGATTTTACTGTTTTGCATTACAGCATAAGACTAGAGAGAAAATATCTGTGCTCATACAAGCTGTTGTAAAACAAGCTTCTATTTGTAATGTCCAAGTACAGGAGGTTCCCTAGTTACAAACATCCGACTTACAAATGACTCCTACTTACAAACAGAGGTAGACAATAGGAAGTGAGAGGAAATCTACCCCTAGGAAGGGAAATTCACTCCTGTAAGAGTTATTATGGGAGGGGCGTGGTCTGGAGCTGCATGGAGTGAGACCTGCTGAGTGAGAGCTCCGCTTGTGAACGATCCTTAATACCCATCCTTTGGACTATTTCCTCTCCACAGACCTACTATACTTCACCCGCTGGGCTCCAGATCTCGACTGGCCATGTCTCCTCCGAAAGGGTGTCTGAGGCCATAGCTAAGATTGACAAATTCCGGCACAGTGAGTGGGACCACTCGCGGAAAGATGGCATCCCCCTGCCACTGATGAGGAGGAACCGGTGTCAGTGGAGATGGCCAGAGTGCTCGATGACATCTCCATCTGCCAATCTACCCTGACAGCCCTGATTGAAGAAGTCAAGATAGACATCTCGCTAATCTGCCAAGATGTCCTCAAGCTCTGCGAGCGAGTCACTGAGGTAGAGCGGTGCGTCGGCCACATGGAGCATGACCTGCCGCCATTGCAGATATCCAACTTAGTGCCGTCATCTCCAAACAGGACAACATGGAAAATAGGTTGCGCCGATGCAAACTCGGATTTGTCGGACTCTCCAAGCGGGCCAAAGGCTCGGATCCGTTCCTTGAGAAACTGCTAACCAAGACCTTTGGGCGCGAGGCCTTCTCATCCACTTTTGTGGTGGAGCGCGCCCACCGCCTCGCCGCTCATCCTCCTCCCAGTGGCGCTCCACCGCACACCTTCATCACCAAGCTCTTCAACTACAGAGACCGCAACGCCATCCTCAGGCTCACATGGGGAAAGGGAAACATTCCCTTCAGGAGAGGTCCAGAAGAAGCGTGCCCCTTTTCTCAGAGGCTAAACGCCGGCTCTGGACTCTCCACCTGGCATACTCCATGCTTTTTCCAGTGCAGCTGCGTGTCATATGTGATGGCAAGGTCCAATTCTTCGAGGACCCCAATGCCATTATGTCCTGGCTGGAGCGCCGTGATTCGGCCGGTCCGGCCCCGGCCATGTCACATCTTCATCGTGGCCCCCTAACGCTGTGCCGAATGGATGGAATCCCCCTTGTCTCAGTCCATACATACCTTTTGCAGGCCCCCCATGTGGACACCAAACTGTGAGTACTCGAAGGCGCTCGCGCCCTCCACCATTTGCCTGAACTAACTTTTTCCCTCCCCTCCATCTGCCCTCTTTCCACTTGCATATCCCAACACCCATGTTTGATCTATAGTCCCTCCAAGCAGGTGCATCTGCAAGAGCACCCGTCACAAGCGACTCACCAGCCTTGCAGAACTACACTCCCCCCCCAACAATGCTGGTTGCACCGTTGTGCACTCTTCAGTATTGGGTCGCCCCCTGATGAAGATGACTGCCTCATCCACATGCCTGCCGGCATGCCAAGCTTTATTTCCCTGGCTAGCCCATGTTCCACTACACCTGGTGGGGAGTAGCCCTTTGCTACTGGATGGCTGGTCCAGCGCTGTTAGAAACTGCTTACCTTTTGTTTTCATGATGTATACGCTATTGACATGTCATAGTTATTATTCTGGTCTGACACCGGATGCTTTGCCCTTCTATGTCAGTACAGTGCCAGGCTTGCCTCCCATTTTCCATGTCTGGGCTGACTGTGAACAGTCACTTATTACTACACCGTAAGATTATAGCCATGCAGTTTTCTCTGCCTGCATATGTGTTTTACTCTGTGATCCCTTGTTGGATCTCACTGCCCTCACCTATAATGGCACCTCTTAAACGAGTGACCTGGAACGTCCGGGGCCTATGGGCTAGGACCAAACGGACCGTAGTTATGTCCCATCTCAAATCACTTCGGGCGCATATCTGGGTCCTGGTGGAGACAATCGCAGATGTTGCTCAAAAAGCCCTGGGTGGGATGGGTTTATCAAGCCCCCTTCACTTCCAACTCCTGAGGTGTTGCCATCCTTATTGCTAAAACTGTACAATTTCCATTGCATGGGGTGCGGTCGGATCCACAAGGCCAATTTCTTTTCCTGCATGCTACAATTAATGGTATGGAAGTTCTCCTGCTAACGTTCTATGTCCCCCCCCTTTCCACTTCAGCCCCCTGCAACAAGGTGTAGCCTATATGGCTCAATGTCCCATTTCCCCTTCAGCTTCCCAGGAGCGTTTAACTAGATTTGGTAGATTTCTCTCAGATTTCTCCTTAATTGACACTTGGACACTTGGAGATCCAGAAACCCATCCAAACTGCAATACTCCTGCTTCTTCTCCTCCCACTCCTCCATGTCCCACATCAACCTCATTCTCTTGACACCCCATCTCCTGCCCTCAATGCTTGATGTTGGAATAGCTGCTAGGGTCCTATATGACCATGCTCCCTGCTGGATCACCCTGCGGGCCACTACCCCCCCTACAGTTCAGATTTGGAAGCTGAATCCCTTTTGGCTCTCCATCCTGCCCGATCTGTGGACTCTACAGAGTGAATGGGGGCACTTTTTCTGTACCAATGATGGTTCAGCTCCAGTTGGTACTGTCTGGGAGAATTTTAAAGCCCATGCCGCATGATTCTTTCAATGCAAAATTCCTGTTACATCAGGCGGAGGATAGCCTGCAGGTAGCTGAACAAACTTTCCTAGCCGACCACTCCCCATCTACTGTCTCATCACTCCACTTACAGGCCAGACTTACCAACCAGCTACACTTTGAGAAGGCAAAACAGAGTATTTTCTTCACCAAACAGCAGATCTATGAACATGGCGAACGGGGTGGTAGACTTTTGGCCTACATGGCTCATTTAGACAACAGACCCCCAGTTGTGGTGGAGCCCCGGTCCTCTGGGGTCACCGTCTCTGACCCAGTGTCTGTGGCTGCGGAGTTCTGGACTTTCTACACAGACCTTTACACCACTAGGGCTGATCACCCCCATAAAGAATTGGTCTCTTTTCTGCAGGACATTGAGTTCCCCCAACTCTCTCCCTCCCAGATCACCCAACTCGAAGCGACCATCACTACTGACTGTATTGAGGAGGCCCTGGTGAGCCTCCCTCCATCCAAAGCCACAGGGTCGGACGGGCTGCCCCTAGAATTTTATAGACAATTTGCAGACTGCAATAAAGAAAAGCCAACCCGCGGCTTGTGGGACTTTATATGAGGACCCCAACGGTGAAGTCAGGGGTAACCTCCATCCCTGGGAACATGGGAACAAAAAGAAAGGGTTTGGGGCTTTAAATTAAGCATACCTCACAACACAAACCACTGGAAAATTGTAATAAAAATATTTATTCTGCACATAACATGGACCAATGGTTGAATCATGTCATAAATAGGTAAAAGCACATATAATTCATATATATACACATAAGACAGAGGGCATTATACCACCATGGTGGCAAATACATGCATTATCCATATAGTTATATTGTAGGAAAATTCATAAAATATACAGTCTGAGTATATCAATACAGTGAAAAACCTTTTACAGTCCAATAGTCAATTAAGTTGTATACATGTAAACGCAAGGCAGATTGTGTACGGCTCTACGTGTTTCGTGGTCTTTACCACTCATCAGAAGCTTTGCGTAAAGAATATCTAGAAGATATATAAAAGGCCTCCCTACATCCAAAGCCCCAGGGTCGGATGGGCTGCCCCTAGAATTCTATAGACAATTTGCAGAGATACTCGTTCCCAAACTAAAAGAACTATACACCAACATATTTAAATCGTCCTCCCTCCCAGCCTCCATGGGAGAGACCCTTATTGTCCTCATTTCCAAACCGGGCAAGGATCCCCTTTATCCCGAATCCTACCGTCCTATTTCCCTCCTACAAATAGATGTTAAGATTCTGGTCAAAATCCTTGCCCTTCGCCTCAGTAAAGTGATCCTCAGTTTGATTCATCCAGATCAGACCAGGTTCATGCCCCACAAAAACACGGCATTCAACCTTAGGCGATTGTTCCTCAATCTCCAGGAGCAGCATCAGGAGATGGGCTCCAGAGTTGTCGTCAGGCTTG
Organism: Glandirana rugosa; assembly: GCA_018402905.1. NCBI lineage: Eukaryota > Metazoa > Chordata > Amphibia > Anura > Ranidae > Glandirana > Glandirana rugosa. The sequence goes on along the minus strand of BLSH010427634.1, from coordinate 1,472,855 downwards.
AGTGGAGGTACCTCTGGGAATGCATGTGCACATTCGGGTTCGGCTCGAAATACATTAAGTGGCTACAACTCCTGTACCAGGCTCCCACTGCCCGAATCCAGGTCAATGGGAGACTCTCTGACCCTTTCCCCCTCTCACGAGGCACACGGCAGGGCTGTCCTATTTCCCCACTTCTCTATGCCCAGGCAGTAGAACCCCCCGCCATAGCCATACGGACCCAACATCGCGGGCCTACGCAGCGGACAACTTAGGGAGGTTGTTAGTCTCTACGCCGACGATATGCTCCTGTACTTAGCTGACTCAGGTCCCTCCCTGCAGGCTGCACTGCAACTCATCAAACACTTCAGGGCCTTCTCTGGCTTACAGATTAAGTGGTCAAAATCTCAAATACTACCCATTGATATCAGTGCCCCCACAGCTGAACAAGCCGCTTTACCTCTGATCAGAGCCAGCACTCTCAAATACCTTGGTGTCCAAGTCTCCCGGTCCTTAACTGACTATACAGCATTAAACATAGAGCCCCTCTATGGTTTCCTCAAATCAAAGACTCAAACGTGGTCTCGCCTCCCCCTCGGGGTTGCGGGGCGCATCAATTTGGTAAAAATGATAATACCAAAGTTGCTCTACATCTTCTGGCATGCCCCCCTCCTCATACCACCATAAAATAAAAGTCATGGAATCAATTATAAACACATTTATATGGGGCCCATCTCGACATGTCCTGGAAAACACTTAAAAGTCCAACAGATCTGGGTGGCACTGCAGTCCCAGACCTGTGCCTCTACTACATAGCCTCTCAGCTCTCACACTTTTACTACTACCACCACGGGGACAGGGAAAGATATCTTACTCTCATCAACCCTTCCACACGTCACACAGTCATTCGTCCCTTCCAGGGTATACAAGTATGCTCTTGTGGGGTGCCTCCCCCCCAGTAGCGGGACATCAATGCTTGCCCGCCACCAAAAAATTTGGCATCTTGCCATGCGGCATGGTGGCACTAATGAACTTCACTCCCACTCACCTTTATGGGATAACCCGCAACTGCCCGAGCTCTCCCCCATCCCCGACCGTACTATCTGGATTGTCAGGGGGATAGAGGATACCTTTGGCAGGTCCTGGATGGTGGGGCCATCAGAACATTCCAATCTCTTAAAGACCAGTACTCACTCCGTAATTATATGCTGTTCAGTTACCTCCAGCTCCGGCATGCCCTGATCTCCCAGTTTGCTGGCTCCACCCCTACCCTTGATCTATTGGACTTTGGAGTCATGGAGGATGAGGTGCTCACCAACCTCAAACTAGCTCCTCCAAAACTCTCAGATCATCTCACCGATTTATACTTCCTGCATAGATCCTATATTACTCCTAGACGTATTCACAAATACAAATCCCATTACAGTAGCTTTTTCCACCTGATATGGTCCTGCCCCTCCATCCAGGGATACTGGTCACAAATAGTCAACTTTCTTCATGACCAGATGGGCTTCCCCCTGACAGTATGCCCCGTCAATGTATACTGGGAATTCTTTCACTTCCTGAGAAAGAGAAGTACCTTAACATTTGTTTGCTGGAGTCCCTCTTTCTAGCTAGAATGCAGATAGCCAGATACCCCCCCCCCCCTGCAGATCTTGTATGCTCATAGAGGTTGTCCAGACAAATACTTCAGAATTTGGAACAGGGGGCTGGAGGACTCCTCCACCTGTAGTGAAGTGGCCGCTTCCTAACAGACCCCTTACGCTACCCACTGATAGGTACGACATCTGTACCTGTAAACTATTATGTTCAGAATTAACTCACCTTTTTGCAAGCAGATATAGTACTCTCTGTTATGACTGATGTATACATGTCAATTGTCAATGTCCTTTCTTGTAGTGCATGTTGCACTTTACTTCTGTATACTGTTTGAACCCATTGATTATTTCTAAACTCAATAAAACTTGTGTTCTTTGATTAAAAAAAAAAGTTATTATGGGAAAAAGATGTCTCCACTGATGCTTTATCACCAAGGTTTGTTTCCACAACAACCCAAAATGTTCAAAATCCAATTATTATTGAGACAGGAAGTGAGGTGAAATCTTCTGAACAGAAACCTAGACAGAAAAACAAACATTACTGGGGTGTTAACCCTTCCCTAGGCTATCCAAAAAGCTTAAAAATATTTTTTTTTGGCTGAAGCTACACTTAAAAAATGTACATGTTCCGACTTACAATCAAATTCAACTTATGAACAAACCTACAGACCCCATCTTGTTTGTAACCCAGGGACTGCCTGTATATGGTTTTAACATACTGTATATCTAGTGGACAGAGAAAAGTATATTGAACAGAATATGCACATGACTCCTCAGTTCTTTATTTTTGTGGCTGCTCTGTTAAAAATATTTTGTAGATATGATATATATTTTACATAGTTACATTGATCCAGCTTGGACCAATGTAACTATGTACTGTATATATCAGGGATATGCTATTGCAGACCTCCAGATGTTGCAAAACTACAAATCCCATGAGGCATAGCAAGACTCTGACAGCCACAAGCATGACTCCAGAGGCAGAGGCATGATGGGACTTGTAGTTTTGCAACAGCTGGAGGGCCGCTAATTGCATATCCCTGGTATATATCATACCCAGCCCATGCCCCTGGAAGCTGCAAATCACTGAAGTAGACACCACTAACATAGCTCCCAACTGTCCCTGATTACGAGGGACTGTCCCTGATTTGGAACAAAGTCCCTCTGTCCCTCTTTCCTCCTCATTTGTCCCTCGTTTTGGTCCAATTTGTATAGTTGTATATAAAATTCACTATATAAAAATGTTTCCCAGTTGAAAACCTTTCATCCAATTTCTAAATTGCTGTATTTGTAAATTTCAAAAGACAATATAAAGGAATAGTAGTGGTAAAAAAGGCACTTGTGGGTTCAGCTAATCTTCAGGGGGTGTGCCCTATGCCTACATACTTTTGCTAGTTGGTGTCCCTCGTTCCCAGCTCAAAAAGTTGGGTGGTATGCCACTACTCCAGTTATCTCCACTTGCTTCTGGGTCCCTTGCTGAGCGGCCGGTCTGCTACATTGTAAACATAGGAGGTCGCCCATTTTGAGAATGCTTTGCATTTTCTGGATGAATGCCCATAATTCTCTGGTTGGATGAAGTGGAGATATACTGGCGAACAGCAAAGAGCTTGACTGCAGTTTTTCATCTCAGCACCCAGAGGGCAGGGGTGACCAACTAGAAAACAGTGAACGGAAGAGGGAATAAGTGGAGATATTGTAAAATACTTTCATTTTAAATCACAATTTACAAAGTATACCCTTCATGTATACAGGGAATATTTTCTGGTTAAAAAATGTGTGCACTGTAGAGTTACTGTGTTTAACAGGTGAAGCAACGACATCATATGTTTTGTCTTCTGTTACATAGTTGACTTTTAGAGCAAATCCTGCTATCAATCTGTCCATATGCCACTTAGAAAGAGAAATCTGATGTGATTATTAAGGATTTTTGGCCTAATATTGTCTAACTGTGTGAGACTTGCTACAGCTCCAGATGTCCATGAAACGTGCTTTGGCCTGATATTCATTTGAGACAAATGTTAGTTTTTTTCAGACTATACATGTCTTTTTGACAAAATTAGAAGCTATTATATATGAAAAGTACGTTTACATTAAAAAATATTTAATTTTCCATTCTATGTTTAGCTCTTGCTTTTAGATCCTTACAACTTTCATCCTGTTTAAAAGTGAATATCTACTGTATAACCCATGCAGCTGTGCAACCTGTACCATCTCTTTGTATAGCCATTATATAGATAGGCAGTTGGTTATATTAAAGCCAGAAAAAGCAATATAAGCAATGTGCTGCAGCTAAATGTAATTTTGTTAAATATTTCTTAACAGGCTTTGCATGATGTTGAACTGAGCTAGCTGTTAAGCTGGATGCACCCACTGAGGAAGTCTGATCAGCCCCAGTGTATACCCGTTGGACAATAATATACTTGCATCTGTTGCAGAACAGTGATGTCTGAATCATGTGCCTTATGGTGTTTAGCCTACATGCATCCCAGTATAGCAACCTTTTAAACCATTCTGCAACTTGTATCAGGATTGTACTGGAGTCATGGGGTTCATGGATGTAGCCTCTTAAGGCCCGTACACACGGTACAATGTTTGTACAACAATGGTTGCACGACCATTAGTACGTGCGATTACAACAGCCGACGTGCAACGGTCATACAACAGGAGTTGGATAAGCAGACTAGAAAGCTTTTATTGTACAACAAGGCGTCGTACGACTGTTGTACCGTGTGTACAGAGAAGTTGGGCCAACAAAGCTGTATGTGCAAAACACGCATGCTCAGAAGTTAGGAACGCACTGTAGTGTCCGTTTGTGTAAACCTACATTCCTAATACACAATTCACATGCACCTGAACTTCCTCTTGTTGAAGCTTTGTTGTATGATTACTTGACTCATGTCAGTACGCTAGACACAACAGCCAACAACCGATTTTTGGGCAAAAGTTGAACGTGCGGTCGTACGACCATCGCACTGCTTATACTAGGCATTAGACCCCATTTACACCTCAGCATTTTGTAGCTTGAATCTTGAAGCTCCAAAATGCTGGGGGAGAAAAAATCGATTATTCTCTATGGAGTCGCCTGTCGTCCAAGTCGCCTGAAGCCAAACGCCTGAAGCTCAAAAAGGTTCTGGAGCTTTTTTTGTAGCTCGAATCAGGCAAATTTGTATGCTTTTGGCGCGCTTTTATTCCCATAAAAAAGAATTGAAACGCAGCATTCGCACATTTTTGTGCGCATTCGTGTGTTTTGTTGTGTGTTTTTGCTCAATTTTCTGCTCAAATTAAAAATTGTAAACATAAAATGGCAATAATATATGCATAAATAAATGTAAACTAAATTCACAAATAACTAAATATCATCATAAATAAATAAAATAAATTATTAATATGTAATAATACATAAATAAATGATAAGTAACCCCTAACCTTAAAAAAATATTAAATAAACTATTATAAATAATAATAATAATGAAAACACCCAAACCTGAACATAAAAAATGCTATTAACCCCTTCAGATCCGCGCTATAGCCGAAGTACGGCTCCAGAGCGAATCTGAATTTCCGGATGGACATCCATGGACGCCCTGCCCTTGTGCGCGCTCCTGCCGCACATTCACAGGCGGCGGCGGCGCGCGCGACCGCTGCACGCTCTGAGGGCGTGCCCGTGGGTCGGCAGACTCGGTGTCCACCCGAGACCTGCGATCGCTTGTCAGAGCTGCAGAACATGGAACCGCCGATGTAAACACGGCGGTTCTCCGTTCTGTGACAGGGCATGACAGATCTACTGATCCCTGTCACTGGGATCAGCTAGATCTGTTATGTCCCGGCCAACCCAGCCCCCACACAGTTAGAACACGCCTAGGGAACACAGTTAACCCCTTCACTGCCCCCTGCAGGTTAACCCCTTCACTGCCAATGACATTTATACAGTAATTAGTGGATATTTAAATTTCTGATCGCTGTATAAATGCCATTGGTCCCAAAAAAGTGTCAAAAATGTCCGACATGTCCGCCCCAATATCGCAGTCCTGATAAAAATCTCAGATTGCCGCCATTACTAGTAAAAAAAATAAATAAATAATAAAAACGCCATAAATCAATTCCCATAGTTTGTAGACGCGATAACTTTTGCGCAAACCAATCTATAAATATACACCCATTGCGATTTTTTTTTTACCAAAAATATGTAGAAGAATATAAATTGGCCTAACCCGATGAATAATTTTTTTTTTTTTTGAATTTGTATTATAGCAAAAAGTAAAAAATATTGTTCTTTTTTCAAAATCGTCGCTTTTTGTTTGTTTATAGCGGCGATCAGAAATGACACAGAGGTGATCAAATACCACCAAAAGAAAGCTCTATTTGTGGGGAAAAAAAATTATATAAATTTTGTTTGGGTACAACGTCGCACAACCGTGCAATTGTCATTCAAAATGTGACAGCCCTGAAAGCCGAAAATTGGTCTGGGCAGGAGGGGGGTTTAAGTGCCCAGTAAGCAAGTGGCTAGTAATAATAATACTAATAATAGTAATTTATTTATTTATTTTGTGTTAGGGTTAGGGTGTTTAGGTATTTACTATTATTTTTTTTTAAGGGTTAGGGGTTAAGGCTAGGGGTTAATTATTTATTTACTATTACTTAGTATTCATTTATTGAATTTATTTATGATTATTTTTATTTATTTGTGTATTTATTTTTCATTTATTTATTCTTTTAGTTTTATTATTATTATTATTATTATTAGTAGTAGTAATATTAACACCCTAACCCTAACCCTAAAAAGGAAGCTAGTTCAGCTAATACTAATTCTCATACAGCAAATACAAATTCTTCTGGAGCTAATGCTAATTCTACTACAGTTACTGCTTATTCCCATACATCTAATGCTTGTGCACGTGTTACAGCACACAGACGAGCTTGGGCTAATATCCAGTGTGCACTGACACATAGGCGCCTCCTGACCACCCTGCTGTCTTACCGTGTATGACCCCAACTCACCTTGACTACGTCCCTGAGGGCCGGTTCACACTAGTGCGATGGCAGACATCACATGTGATTCACACCGCATTGCTGTGCATATCACATGCAATGTCTGTGTGATGCGAATTTCAGCCATACAAACTGGCTGAATTTGCATCGCATTCAGACCAAATTCGTGCAGGACCCTTTTTTCATCCGCACCAGAATGAGACTGCACGAGTGCTCACACCCATGCAATCCAATTCTGCAAATTCTGCTTTTGGAAAACCAAATGTGGGGTGTCATTAACTTAACATACACACCGCAATCAGTTTGCATGAACAGGTTTGCGATGCGAATTTGCCTCGCATCTAGTATGAACCGAGGCTTAATACCCGTACACACGATGCAACGGTTGTATAACAAAGGTGCTACAACAGCTTGTTGTGCGATAATGCGATCGTTAGTACGCACAATTACAACAGCCAACATTCAACAGTCGTACAACAGAAGTTGGCTCAGCAGACTAGAAAACGTTTGTGGTACAACAAGCTGTTGTACGACTGTTGACTCGCGTGTACAGAAGTTGGGCCAACAAAAGATGAAAGTGCAAACACGCATGCTCAGAATCCAAGAAGTGCTCGGTCGTGTAACATGTGTTCATAATTCACAAATCACATTCACCTGAACTTCCTCGTTATAGACCCCATACACACTTTCAGATTTTCTGCAGATTTTTGTCTTCAGATTTACCAAAACCATATAATATGAGGTCAAACCTTAGGAGTTTCAATTTGTATGCAATCAGGCAGGCCCTTGAATTACATGGTTTTGGTAAATCTGAAGACAAAAATCTGCAGTAAATCTAATAGTGTGTATGGGGTCTTACACTCATAACACGTCACTACATTTGGCTTTTTCGTACAGCTACTTGACTCATGTCAGTATGCAAGACACAACCGCCAACAGCAGATTTTGGACAAAAGTTGATCGTGCGGTTGTACGACTGTTGCACCATGTGTATGAGGCATTACCATGGCAATCACCTGCTATCAAGCTACTGGCATCCATGCTTCTGTACCTCTGTCACCATATTCAGGGGTGCGCGGACCAAAGCCACAAGGGAAGCCCTCTCGTCTCGTCTTGTCATAATTAGGAAGGAAGATGATATTCTGTGTAACTAATGCAACCATTACATCTAAGTCATGTAAGCTGCAATAAATTTTATTTCTGTTCTTGGGTGTAGGTAACCTTTAAAGTTATTGTAGAATGCAGCACTATTTCTACTTTTCATAAATGGTTTATTGGTCATTGGGTAAAAAAACAGCCAGTGTTTGAGGGTTCTAGGGGCAATGATAATTGGGGCTTAAAACATTTTTGAACTGTGGAGACTTTGGACAGATAATTAATATACTGTTATTGACAGAGGTATATAGCCTGCCTTGGTTACTGATCTAGCATCCTCTGATAACATTTAGTTTACCCAGATTCTTCTTAGTTCTAGTGAAGGGGGTTCTGTAGAATCCCTGAAAAACACTGTGACCAATAAACCTTTTCTGGACTGTAAAAATAATGTGGTACTTGTCTTTTTTTTTCTCAATAATTTTTATTGAAGTGTTTCAACAAAATACAGAAATATATATTTGTTCTGAAAATATCCATCATTACATACATATTATATAACATACAGGTGCCAGAATTCTCAACATACAGGTATAATATTAACTTCTTCTCAACGGTAATTAGTGGAGAGAAAATTAGTTTTCCTATGAAGGACCTGGTAGTATAGGCAATGATTGCTTGAATGGCCCAAGTGGACTATCTACTGTGTCTCCAGACCCCCCAATCCCCCCTTAAAGGGACCTGCTGTGATCGGGTGGGGGCACCGAGAGTAGCCACTCTAAAGGTTATACATTGAGTTCTCCACTGTTCAATGTGTGTCTTTAAATAAAACTTGAAGTAACATATTTAACAGTATATAGGTAACCCAGAAGTGGGATAAAAGGTTGCTGTAATATAAAGGATATGAACAGGCTGCATTATGTCAATAATCAATACCAGAGATTAGCTATATGCCATTGGAGCCATGGTTCCCATTTTTTGCCGGTTTGTTCTATGGAGCCTATGCTGCTGGCCATTATTTGTTCAAAGGAACAGTGCATGTTAGTTGTCTCTCAGATAGTGTGGGGGGATTGGGGTTTTTTCACCTTCTGATTATGTTGAATTTAGCAGCCAACAGGAGGGTATTTCTCTGCATCTAGGGATAGTAGTGCTAGTTGGGGTGTCCGCCTTATCTGTTTTGAGCTATTTATGAGAGTAGTTCAAAAGTCACTTCCCAGTAGTGCTTCTGTGATAACCAGATTGGCTGGAGTAGTTTGAGAGGCCATGTGTGGAATGAAGTTATGCAATGTTTAATACGTATGTAGGATTAGAGTTCTTTGCTAGGAAGAGAGTGTTCTTTTTGGAGAGTGTCAAAGGGTTTGGGGGTAATGTGTTCAAAGAGGTTGTTAATGTATACAATGCCTTTATCTTGCCAGTGAGGAAAAGATATGGAGTCCATAATATGGTGGAGGGATTGGATAGGTATGTTAATAGGAGATGCAACAGGATTATTTTGAGAAGCTTGGATTAATATTTTCCAAGTGCGTGCAGATACTAGTATTGTTGGAGGGATTGATACTGGGATTCAGGCTCCTAGAGGTATACTGAGTAGCCAATTGGATAGAGAAAAGTCAGGAAGGTAGGATGCTTCCATTTTGCCCCACATGGTTTTGGGTGACGGTTAGAACCATTCTTTTAGGTTTGTGAGGATTGGAGCATCAAAATAGTCTTGAAAATTTACATATCCTGCTCCTCCAGCTATTCGCTGTTTGATCAAATTTTTGTGGGCACGTCTAGGTCTTTTGCCCAACCAAATAAATTTAGAGAGTAAGGTCTGTAATGATTTGAAGTAATTAGTTGGGATGGGTATTTGTAATGTTCTCAAAAGGTAGAGGAGCTGAGGTAGATGGAACATTTTGAAGACTGCTAGTCTGTCCATCCAGGAAAGTTCATATTTAGATAGTTTGGTAAGGCTGTTTTGTAGTTTCATTTTGAGGGGTAGGTAGTTAACTTGGAAGAGTGTTTTAGTTGATTTAGTTAGTTGAATGCCTAAGTAGGGTATATTGTTATCTACCCAGGTATAGGGTAATTATTGTTGTAGGTAGGTGCGCGTGGTGACAGCTATGTTGAGGTATAGTATGGAGGATTTCATTTAGTTTATTTTGTAATAGGAAATTTTTCTAAACCAGGATACATTTTTTTGTATTTCAGGTAGCGAGGATGTAGGGTTGGTGAGCATTAGAATTACATAATCAGCAAACAAACTGATCTTGTGTTATTGAGATGTTATAGTTAGACCGGAGATCAAGGGATTAGATCTGATATGTTCGGCCAATGGTTCCGTTACCAGATTAAAAATCAGGGGGGGTAGGGGACACCCTTGTCTTGTGCCATTGAATATTTGAAAGGGGACTAAAAGAGCTTCTGATGTATAGACCTTCACTGATGGTGAGGAGTATAGTGCGATTATGGCATTTGAGAATCGTCCCTGGAATCCAAATTTCTCTAGAACCAGGGATAGGTATGTCTAGTTCACCCTGTCGAACGCCTTCTCCGTGTCCAGAGACAGAGCAGAGAAGGCGTTCTGGTGAATCCGGCGTGGAGTAATAGGTTTATTGGTCTTCTGGTGGTGTCTGAGGATTGGCAGCCCTTTGTGAATCCTGAGTGAAATACCTCAATAGGCTGGGTGGGGAAAATTATAGTAAAGGTGTCTTGTCCATAACTAATGATAAATAAAGAAGGAGGGATAGGGAATCCCCAATCCGTACCCAAAGAGCAAACAATATTGGACTATTGCGACACCATAGATTACTTGGCAGGTACAACAACAAAGTTTAAAATTACTTCATAGTTTTTATTAAATAAAGAAAAAGAATATACAATACATATTCACAAACATGCATTTAAAAAGATTAGGGTATTAACACCATTCCACACCACACCCCTTGTATGGAGGGTGGGGGAAAGCCAGAGGATTAGCTCAGATGGTGTTGAGGTGTAGATACTGTGTGACCTCTACATGTTTTGCGGGTAACCGCTTCATCAGGAGGAATATCTACAACCGTTGGGAATATATAATTGGTGAACAGTATTCAACAAAACATTGAAATGGATATAACCATTACCAATATTATAGCATACAACAGGTACAGCATTTAGGCATTGTTAAGACATGGGGATATATATTGTGGTTTACAATGGTGGCCGGTCGCTTACCCACATCTCCAGTATCAACGGGTACAACACAGGTGAGCTAAACGTCCCTCGTCGGCAGAGGTGGGGTATTATGCATGGGAGATAATTGGATAATGAATCCTATGTCAAGATGTGAAGGTAGAATGTTAGTGAACTGGGGGGAGAAGGGGGGAGACAGGGGGAGTGAGAAGGGGGAGGGGGGAGGAAAAGAATGGGGGGGGGGAAGAAGGGAAAGGAGGGAAGGGCAGGAAGAGGAACAAAAAGGAAAGGAATCCTGATTAGTCCATGTGTACAGGTTTTGGTAAGATATTGGTTAGCCTATTAGTTAGTCATTTTGCATATATTTTTTAATCAATGTTGAGACGTAAAATTGGGCCAAAATTTTTTCGGGGTTGTGGGGTCTTTCAAAGGTTTTGGAAGGGTGACTATAATTGCCTCAAGCATTTCCGAGGGAAAGGATGTAGATGAGGCAATATAGTTGAGAGCTGTGCATAGATGTGGGGACAGGATATTTTCAAACTGTTTATAATATTCCCATGTGAACCCATCAGGTCCTGGGGATTTTGAGTTTGGTAGATTAGAAATGACCTCTGTGATTTCAGTTATTGTGAAGGGTTTGTGTAGTGTTGAAAGTTGGCGCAGGTCTAAGGAAGGGAGTTTAACATGCCTTAAGAACTCTTGGATCTCTGTATGTGTGGGTTGATGGGTCTCTGTATCTGTTTTCGGGTTGTAAAGGCTGCTGTAGTACAGACTGAAAGAGTCTGCAATAGACTGTGGTTTCAATAATTTTTCGTTTGTATGGGGATGATATAGGTGTGTCATTTTAGTTTTCATACGTTGACCTTTAACATATGGTACCATGGCTTTACTCGCTTTGTTCCCTGTCATGAACATTTTTGCTTTAAATTTTCTCTGCGCCTTGTCATAAGAGTCTAGTAGAAGGGATCGGAGTTCAAGGCGCAGGGAAAATAGTTTAGATTGGAGGAATTCTGAGGGATTCAGTTTGTTCCTAGAGTCTATATCTGTTATCGTTTTAGTTATTTCTTCTAGTCGTTGTGCTTTTTTCTTTTTTGCCCGAGATCCTAATTGGATAAGCAGACCTCTCATTATTGCTTTGTAGGCATTACACACTGTCACCGTGTCTGAGGTGGATTCAGAGTTGGTAACGAAATATTCTGAAAGTTGTTTTCTCAGGATGGCGTTGTATGTGTCATTTTGGAGGAGGGAGTTGTTTGTACACCATAGAAATGATGCTTATAAGGGCATGATCAGACCAGGTGACAGTGTGTATGCTCAAAGAAATTACATTTTGGAGTAACCATTTATCTGAAATAAACAAATCTATGAGTGAGTAGGTGTTGTACCGTGGAGATAAGAATCTATAGCCTCGCTGGCGTGGCAACACCTCCACACGTCATACAAATCATTATCAGACAAGAACTTTTCTAGGGGAGAGTCATATCTTTTGGAGTCTCCTGTAGTGTCCATATTGTTGTTGGGTACTATATTAAAGTCTCCACACAAGAGTATGTGTCCTTGGTTAAGACCTTTCACCTTTTTGAGGACTCTTTTGAGAAAGGCCATTTGTCTTTGGTTTGGAGCATATAGGGAAACTAGTGTGTTTAGCACAGAGTTCATGGTGCATACCAGTATCATGTAGCGACCTTCTGGATCAATGATGGATTGATGGAGCTGGAATTGTATGGTATCTCGTATTGCTATTTAGAACTCTCTGTTTCTTGGAATAGCATGCTTCAAAGATGTGTGGGAATTGCTTGTGTTTGCAGGGCGGATGCAAGTCTTTGATGAACTGGGTTTCCTGGGCGCATAACACATCACAGTTATGTGATAGTGCAGTTTACCATAAGGATATACATTTGACGGGGTGGTTTAACCCATTGACGTTCACAGATAATATGAATAGGGGCATTTTGGTGTTGTATGCATGGTGGCCATATGAGGATTACTCACAGTTGGACGTCTTAAGTAATACCTGCAGAAGTACTTCAGCATTGAGTAGACATTCAGAGTAGTGCTTCGACAGGCTTATTTGTTGCAATGATGTGAATCTTGATTGCAGAATATATGCAGCTGGGTAGATGAGATGGGATAAAAGAAAAAGAAGAACAGAACTAAAAGTAACACAAGACAAATACAGCAATATGAATTCCTGAGGAATGCTGCTAACTTTAGGGGGAAAGTTCCACTAGGATAGTAGTCGAGCAGTGCGCCAGACCGGAGAATAGTTTGCTGTTAAGTAGATTTGAGCGGGTATTGTCATTTTTGTTTGTATTTGCGGGACTCCTTGTGGTAGCTCTCTTGTTTTTGGGAGTACTCCCTGCAGGGAAGGCTGTTGAAGTTATCCGGAGGATCCGGTATGATGCCCCAGGATAGCAAGAGCTTCATTCCATTTTCGATCATTGAGATGGTAAATTTGGAGCCATTGCTGGTTATCAGGATGGTGGCTGGATGACACCATTTTTATATCAACTTGTAATTAGTGATTGCTTTAGTGACTATTTTTAACTGCCTCCTCATTTGCAAGGTATGCTGAGAAAGATCTGCATAGATCTGGAGTTGGTCATATGGAGTGGGAAATTTATTGAGCGATCTAGATTTAGCTAGTATTTGCTCCTTGGGGGAATAAAAATATACCCTCATTAGCACATCTCTTGGAATAGTATACACCAGGTGGCTTGGTTTAGGGACTAGAGTTGAACGAACCCGAACTGTAAATTTCGGGTTCGTACCGAACTTTGAGGTGTTCGTGACCCGAACCCGGACATTTGAAAAAAGTTTGGGTTCGAGTTCTGGGTTTGGGTATTTGATCACGCATGTTGAATAGCTGCAGGGCATCCAATCAACAAGCGTTTCACTGGTTTTCCCTAGAAGCCATCACAGCCATGCCTACTAATGACATGGCTGTGATTGGCCAGTGCATCATGTGACTCAGCCTCTATATGAGGCTGGAGTCACAGTGCTGCATGTCACATGCTCTCTGTGTAGTGTAGGGAGAGGATGCTACCGGTGCTGTGAGGGACAGATTGCAGATAGATAGATAGGTAGAGATTACTACTACTACTTTTAGGGACAGATTGCAGATCTCATCCTGCATTACAGAAAGATCTGACTGGACTAGGTAGAGTCTACTGCTTAGAGGGACAGATTTTGTTCTAAAATCATCTCCTAGTTCTATAGGGTCAGGTTCCTGCTGTTGCTGTAAGGGACAGATTATTGTTCTAAAATAATTTTGCAGCCCTCTAGCAATTTCCGGGACTCTTTTACAGTCATTTTTGTGCCGAAAAGTTCGGGTCCCCATTGAATTCAATGGGGTTCGGGGTAAAGTACGGGTCGAGTTCGGTACCGAACCCGGACTTTTTTCCGAAGTTCGGCCGAACTCGCCGACCCGAATTTGGTCGATGGTTAATTCTATTTAAATTGTTACGACGACTGCGGTCTTCTAAATCTGCTAATTTAGTTTTAATCCATGCACTATTATCTTTTTGTTCCACATATGCGTCCACTAGGTCATTGACTGTGTGGGTACATTCATCCATCTTAGTTTCAATATATTGCACTCTCTCCCCCATGTGGTGCATGTCTGCTGTAACGCTATGAATCAAGGATGATAGGCTGGACAATAGTGAGGATTGCAGGGATAATAGCATATCTTTCATGGTAGTGTCCAGTACTGTCTGGCCTGAGGTAGGGAAGGTAGTGATAGAGGATTGCATATTGTTATCAAGGCACAAAGCCCGAGGCTCAGTACTCTCTGTTATGGCTGAATGCTGGGGCAAATCCATTTGAATCCTGGCTTTTGCAGGGCTGTGGGGACGCCGGGCTTGGTAGCGGTAAGTGAGAGGGAGATAGTGCTGTGAAATCTCCTGATATTTCTCACTGATCTGCATCAGTAAGACCTGTGTAGGCAGATGGGCTGTGGGAGGCCTCTCCACTGGCACCATTTTGGTTTCTCCCTCTATTAGGTGCCGGTCTAAAGAAGAAATCTGTAAGCTTCTGCGGGCAGTGCTCCTCTTTTCTCTTGCACTGCATTCCTGGAAGGGGTCCGCAGGTATCCAGGGCTGTAGTTGGGTGATGATGGGGTGACAAATGTCCGCTCGTAAGCCGTTTTTTCTCCGGTCCTTGTGGCGAGCTCCCGGCTTAAGCGGCCATGTTCGAGCACTCGCAAGCCATGCCCCGGTACTTGTCTTTTGAACAGCCTATCATTATCCTGGTGGTCAAGTAATAAAGGGCAAACCCTTAGGTGTCTGGTTTTATGAGAAAAACAAACATGGGTTTACATGGTGTAATTCTACACCGCTGGGAAAAGGCTCTTTTAAACACCCCAGTTGAACACTAGATCTAAAAAGAGACCTTACTGTGGTTGTTTGGAGGACTGAGGATCTTATGGCCTATGAATATGGCCTTTTGTTTGCTTCAGAACTGATTGTGTCTCCATAGGGTGTGCAGGACCCCCTGGATGGGTCACATCGCAGTAAAGTAGGCATGGACAGACAGCAGAATCTTTGGGAAAACAAAACTGTGGTTTATTTACACGTCTGTGGTTACAAAGTGCAGGCATCAAAACAGGTAAAATAAAACAAAACAGAAAATAAACCCTTGCTACTTTGGGCGTTGTGATGGTATGCAAGGTGAAGTGGTAGCTGGGACTGGATTAAACAGAGTCTAGTGTGGATTTTACCAGCCACCATGGCAGGGCTGGTTTCCGGTCCGGAGTTAAATGATCAGGAAGAGATCTCACTAGAGCTCTGACCTGGAGCTCAGAGGGGAATCTGAGGGAGCTCTGTGTCTGTTTGGACTTTAAAAAGACATGCATTTCGTCTTATGTTTTGTGGGTGTCGGGGCCCCACACCATATAGTGAGGAAACTATTCTGTTGTTTGTTTTAACCTGCAAACCTATTTTCTAAAATAAACCTGGCAAGCCGCCAGGTTTGAGAGAATGCTGCCTGCGCGCTGACTATTTTCCTCAAGAACGATGATCCCCACAAGCTAATCTCCCACATGTGGTAGAGTTCAGCGGGCACCTTTCCAAGATGGAGGAAATGCTGGAGGCCCTGCTGCAAGCCAGTGCAGCTCAGCGGGAAACCAACCGCCAGGTCACAGAAGCTGCTGCAGCACAACAGGCGGCTCTGCATGAAACCAACCTCCAGATCGCACAGGCCACTGCAGCCCAATGGGAGGAAAGTAGCCAGGCTATCGCAGGAGAACAGCAGATGAACCAACAGTTTGTGGAGGCCCTGCTGGAAGGGGTCCGCACCTCCGGTGACAGTGGAACCAAAGTTGGTATGCGCCTCTTACCACATGCAGAAGATGACACCTGTGGATGACGTGGAGGCGTATCTCACAACTTTTGAAAGAGTCGCTCTTCACGAAGGATGGCCAAAAGACCAGGGGTTGGGACTGTTAGCACTTGACCGGTGAGCCCCAAAAAGCCTACTTTGATCTGGAACCAGATAAGGCTCAGGACTATGAGACCCTAAAGGCAGAGATATTTACATGCCCAGGGGTCACCATGGCAGTCCAGGCCCAACGTGTGCATCAGTGGACCTACCGCACTGACAAGCCACCCCTCTCACAGATGTTTGACCTGGTCCACCTCACCAGGAAGTGGCTACAGCCGGAGACTTTGCCAGGTCCCCAGATTGTGGAGCGCATGGTCATGGACTGCTATCTGCGTGCGCTCCCTGCTGCTTTGAAGAAATGGGTCAGTCATGGGGACCCCAAAACCACCAACCAACTTGTGGACCTCATGGAGAGATACACTGCTGCTGAGGACTTCTCACACCCATCTGCGCCCCACTCCAATGTATCTAGGGGTGAAAGATCGTCCGGCGGACTCTGTAAGACTGTTCCAGGGTTCAGGGGCGTGGGGACATTTGAAAAGACTGCTACTGCTAAAAATACTGTGGGCTCTAGACCTGGAGAGTGTCCAAAGAAGCCAGGAAAGTCTTGGGTACCCTGGAGAGGATTGGGTATAGAGCACATACAGTGCTATCGATGCCATGCATTGGGCCATATTGCTGCCAATTGTCCCCTGAATGATGAACCCATGCAATGTGATTATACTTATGTAAATAGACAGACACCTTTCTCTTTTTATACAGGTCCCATATACAGCATCATGTTGAAGTCGCATGGAGAAGCAAATGTGAGTGATTTTTATTGATGGAAAGCCAGTGACTGCACTGCTTGACTCTGGTAGTGTGGTATCGTTGGTAAAAAGCAATTGTGTAAATCCTTCAAGCTTACACCCTAGCACTGTCAGGGTCATTTGCATCCATGGGGACACTCGTGATTATCAGACGGCGGTGGTTTAGATTGTCACCCCTTGGGGCAGTGTGACTCATTCAGTGGGGGTGGTACCTTCACTGCTTTATGATGCTCTACTGGGGAGAGATTTTCCCCATTTTTGGAGGCTATGGGAAGGCACAGGAAGTCTGAAGGATAGAGCTCCCCCTGCTGCGGAAGCACTGGAACTCTCATCAGACCCTTTTTGCCAAATGGAAGGGGAGACTGGTGGCAGGACCAAGGAGGGAGTAGACCCTCTTCCTTTTCCTGTACTGGCTGGGGAGCCAGAGGTGCTGGAAGATAGCTCCCAGCTGGGGGCTAATGACCCAGGAAGTGTCTCTGACCCTGACTGTGACAGTGAACAGAATTTAGTATCTGACTTAGAGGTCCAGAGAGAGGACTTCTGTACAGAGCAACTATGGGATGTGACTCTCTTTAGAGCCAGAGAAAACATGAAGGTGATGAATGGGGAACCTGAGGACCCTAACTGAGTGGTGTCTTTTCCCTACATGGCTCGTAAAATAATTTGTTGTATCAGGTGGTGAAACGAGGGGAGGACGAGGTAGAACAGCTAGTGGTTCCCAAACCCTTTCGCAGGATGGTGCTAGATGTAGCCCATGAACACAAAACCGCCAACTTCCATCTGGTTGGGGCACTAATGCAATAGGACTGAACCAATCACTATTTGACTCTTCTATAACCCCCAGCTCACGCATTTTTTAAATTCCTGGCAAATTGCCTCTTGCCGGGCTTCAGGAATTCGATAAGGTTTCATCTTGACCGTTTCTCCTGGTGTGGTGACAATGTCATGTTCAACCCCAGACACCCAACCTGACAATTCTGAAAATGTCTTTTTATTTCGAAGTACAAACTCTCTAGCTTCCTGTTGCTGAGTTTTGGACAGAATAACCAGGAGCCGAAAGTGGTGTAGTCTCAGTGGCCAAGGATTCCCTATTCTTCCATGGGTTTAGCAAATTCACATGATATATCTTCTCAGGTTTCCGTCTTCCTGAGGGGCTAATTTATAATTCACATCACCCATTTTTTCCAACACTTCATAGGGACCCTGCCATTTGGCTAGGAATTTACTTGGGGGACCAACACCCTATCACCAGGTGCAAAAGGACAGACCTGGGCCCTACCATTGTAAATCCTTTGCTGAACCAACTGGGCTTGTGCCAAATGTTCCTTACAATAGGCATCACTTGCGCAATTCTGTCTTGCATTTGTGCCACATGTTCAATCACACTTCTATGAGGGGAACTCTCACCCTCCCATGTTTCCCTAGCAATGTCCAGTAGTCCCTGTGGGTGCCTCCCATACAGCAGCTCAAAAGGAGAAAACCCTGTGGACGATTGGGGAACCTCCCTGGTAGTAAACATCAAATAAGGGAGTAGACAATCCCAATTATTTTTGTCTTTATCAACCACCTTCCTCAGCATTTGTTTTAACGTTTTGTTAAATCTTTCAACCAGCCCATTTGTTTGAGGGTGATACAATGAAGTACCTAATTGGGTCACTTTAGGAAGTCTGCAAAGCTCTTTGGTTACTCTAGACTCTAGACATAAATGGGGTGCCCTGGTCAGTTAGTACTTCTTAGGAAAACCTGAAATAGCTCTTTGCCAATGGTTTTGGCAGAGGTGTTTCAGAGAGGACTCGCTTCTGGGTAACGGGTGGCATAGTCCATTATCACCAAGATGTGCTGGTGCCTTCAAGCGGACTTCAGCAAAGGGCCAACCAAATCCAATGAGATCCTCTCAAAAGGGACCTCAGTGATGGGCAGGGGTACCAAAGGACTGTGGAAATGTGGCAGGGGTGCAGAAATCTCACACACTGGACAGGAGGATTCCCTATCTATTTTCACTACATTCTCCCGGGCCCTTAGTAATGTGGGGTCCTTCAATAGTTCAGTGGCAAAACTTTCTCTGTGTATCTCTAGATCAGTGTTTCTCAACTCCAGTCCTCAAGGCGCACCAACAGGTCATGTTTTCAGGATTTCCTTCAGATGAAACAGCTGTGGTAATTACTAAGGAATTGAAACTGATCAAATCACCTGTGCAAAATAATGGAAATCCTGAAAACATGACCTGTTGGTGCGCCTTGAGGACTGGAGTTGAGAAACACTGCTGTAGATCCTCAAACACTAGAGGTCGCTGTTCCTCTTCTGCGGTTGTAGGCTCTTCCCTAGGCCCTGTTGTTTCCACTGCTAATACTGGCAAGGGAAACTCAGGAGAATCCTCACCCTTAGAGGTTTCCTTAATAGGACCTTCAGGCTCTGAAGAACCACTTAATGGTGAATCTGGGCAATTCCAGAGCTCCCAGAATTTTGGGAAATCCCTTCCCACGATGGTGTCATGTGGTAGTTGGGGAACCAAACCTACCTGGTGACACAGGTTACCGAGGAAGGTTTCAAAGGATACCATAGTCACTGGATACTCCTGAGTGTCCCCATGTATTTTTCTAGGGTACAAGGTTTTTCCCACCACCGGTTCAGCTTTTACCATGGTAACCAGGTTACCTGAATCAAGCATTACAACAACATTTTTACCATCTATACACATTTTGCATAAAGGTTTCTCATTTCCCTTTACTGCAGTGCATGTAGTTGCAAATAGGGACTGCCGTCTCTCTGTAAGAAAGTCACAGTGCATTGGTTCATCAATAGCTGGGCAAACTGCCACTACATGTCCCTCTTCCCAGCAGCGGTAACAACTTAACTTTCTAGTCAACTCATGGGGGATTGGTCCTCCAGGCCACTCTAGCCAGACATTAGAAGCAGTCCCAAAAATACCTTTAGTTCCCCCTTTTTCACTCTCGCCACCCCCATCCCTTGGTGCAGTCTTACCTGTACCTGGGGATGGTCTGGTCTTGGAGTGGAAAGTCTGTGAGTCTTTGAGGGAAGATGTCAGATTCTCAGTAATTAGGTACTTTTCCACAAGGTCTACAAGTTTGTCTGCTGTTTCTGGATCTCCATGGCTCATCCATTTCTGCAAGGTGGTAGGGAGAGACCTTGGAAATTTGTCCATGACTACCTGCTCCACAATTTTTGGTCAGGACAGAGTTTCTGGCTGTAGCCATTTCCTGGTCAAGTGGATAAGGTCATACATTTGTGCCCGGGGTGGCTTTCTCAGCTGATAACTCCAATTGTGGACATGCTGAGCATGGACAGCCAGGGTTACACCCAGTCGTGGCAATATTTCCATTTTCAAGTGATCATAGTTTTTTGCATCCGCAGGCTCCAAGTTAAAATAAGCCTTTTGAGATTCTCCAGATAGTAGGGGGGCCACTAGTCCAGCCAATTGTTGTTTAGGCCAACTTTCTTTTTCCGCTGGCCTTTCAAAGTTGCTCAGAAACATCTCAGGGTCATCATCTGTAGTCATCTTTGGCAACAGGTGGCTTACCCGAAAAGGCGGTATGTTACTGGAATCACTCCCAGCCTCGGTCTGCTGCCTTTGCTAAAACTGTGTTATGATGGCCTCTGTTTGTTGTTGGTGTTTCTGGTCCTACTGTTCCAGTGCTTTCTGCTGAATTGCAAGGCTCTGTTGCAAAGTTGCATTTGACTGCTGTTGGTTTGCATTTTTCTGCTGTTGGTTTGCATTTGCCAGAGCAAGCTGTCTCAGTAGCTGCTCCATGCTTACCTTACTTCACCTGCCTGCATCCTCCACCATATGTAAGAGATTAGCTCAGTAGCGGGGTGTGCAGGACCCCCTGGATGGGTCACAGCACAGTGAAGTATGCACGGACAGACAGCAGGATCTTTGTGAGAACAAAAACTGTGGGTTATTTACAAGTCTGTGGTTACAAAGTGCAGTAATCAAAACACGTAAAATAGAGCAAAACAGAAAATAAACCCTTGCCACTTTGGGCGTCTAACTACAAAAACACAGGAATCTGACTACTTGTTTTGCCACAGCCTACCGCTGCCCAGACACTTGGCAGTCACACAAAAAAAGCAGAGGCTTTTAGTAACACAGAATTAATCTCACCAGTCAGAGGTATTGCTGCTCCCTAGTCTGTAGTGCACAGAGATCTGGTTCCAGGGTGGAGCCCCTTGTTGAAGTAACCTGGGAGGTTTATAGAGCCCTGAGTGCTTCATCTGTTACACCTGAGCTCATTAACCCTCAATGAGCCCAAACAGGCTCACTACACAGCACACCCCCAAAAGCAATCACTGTACAGCATAAACCTGGGGCAAATATATCTCCCATCCTGGACACAACCCATAGATTTTCCTGGCTTCCTGTCACAATATGTTACGAAGGAGAAGGTGTCATGTCTTATTTTTAGACTGTCTCACAGTGTCTTTGTTCCCACACAGACTGAGCTATTGCTCATTAACCACTTGCCTACAGGCATACTTCCCAACCATCCCGGATTCCGCGTGACTGTCCCATGCTATCAAGTAAGTCCCGTGGTCCTGCGGAGCTGCGCTTAACAAGTTCCAGCAGTGAGCTGAGCTTCACTCAGTGGGATATCCTCAATGGATGCAATGTGTACTCTCACACATTGCACCCAGTGAGGATTCCTGCATGCTGTGCTCTCGCTCCCCCCCCCCACCGCTTCAATCTTCTTCTCTGTCACTGGATGCTAGGACCGTCGAGCGTCCCAGCAACCAGTGGCATACTTTTTAGACGCTCACTCTGTTGCTGGACTCTGGCTTCTGATTACTGCCTTCCAGCATCTCCCGACACTGCACCTGTGGATGACAGATGCCAGGCGCTACAGCTGCAGCATGGGCTAGTGTCCCCTCTACTGCCCCGTCCCCTCTCATGTCAGCCCCGCCTTTCCCTCTCAGCTCAGTGGGAGTCTCTTTCCGGCAATGCACTCCCCTTCTCGGGCTCCTTTGCAGATAGCTGCCCAGTTGACTGCTATGACCGGTGAGTACTGTGTCCTATAGTGAGCCAGGCTCTGACTTTCCCCACCTCTGGTAACTTTCCCTGGGTGTCAGACTCAGCTGCTGCAGAGCACCATGGAGAAGGGAGGACTGGGTTGTTGGGTGTTGTAGTGTCCCTGCCTCTCCACCCTAAATAATACCCCCCTCCCTGCCACTCCACCCTAAACAATAACTCCCCCTCCCAGCCTCTCCACCCTAAATAATAAC
>BLSH010427634.1:1430200-1450047 GCA_018402905.1 Glandirana rugosa | reverse complement strand
CCACCCTAAACAATAACTCCCCTCCTCTGCACCCTAAATAATAACACCCCTCCCTGCCTCTCCACCCTAAATAATAACCCCCCTCCCTGCCTCTCCACCCTAAACAATAACCCCCTCTCTGCCTCTCCACCCTAAATAATAACCCCCCTCCCTGCCTCTCCATTCTAAATAATAACCCATGTGTTCAAAGATAGGGTTAGTATGGGGTAGGGGGTACTGTATAACGATGTGGGAAAGGAACCAGAAATACTAAGAAGCCCCCTTGGGGGCAGTGCTACATCTGGAGGCTCGCCCGGGATCCCCTCTGCACCCGGCCCCAGCCAGCAAGGGAAAGAATCCCGGGTTGTAAAATACACAGCCTTCACTATTGCAACTGCGTGGGGAAAGCAACAAGGCGCTCGGATGGAGCGGAGCCTTATCTTGGAGATTCCATGGAGTGAGTGTACTGAGAAGGAGATTCAACACTGGGTGAGAGCTTTAGCCCCTGAACTGAAAGCATACATCCTGGATATTGAGGCCAATTATTAGCTGGATAGCCTCTGTGTGCTAATGGAAGGGAAGGAGGAGATACCTGCCTGTTTTTGGGAAGAAGAGGTAGCCTTGACCAATGGAGTGGTCGCATGAGTGGTCTCACTCCAAGTGGGGGAAGAAGCTGCCGGGAGATCACCCTCAAGGAGGGCTCAGAGGGAGAGTACCGGGTCAGTTGCAATAGACTCCACTGGAGCAATAGCCTCTCCTGTTTTGTTTTACACTGACATGAACAGGCTGGTAGATAGCTTGGTGAAGAATGGATCCGAGGGTGCGAATCAGGACTATCGTAATCTTTTCTGGGTCGTTACCTACCCCTACTGGAGAGGAAGAGTTTGAGACCTGGGTGAGCCAGGCCATGCAGGCTGTTGAAGAGTGGAGTGTCTCTGAAGCTGTGAAGTGACAGTGGCTCAGTGAGAGTCTCAGGGGCCCAGCGGCCGAAGTAATATGAAACCTGAGGATCTGTAAAAAAGTTTGCATTGCCATGGACTATATCAATGCCCTATATGCAGTGTTTGGGAGAGTTGAGACCATTGCAGACTTGATGTACAAATTTAACCATACCCACCAAGAGAGAGGAGGGAAGCTCTAAGAATACATATCTCGAGTAGACAGGATGCTACATCAGATCATCCTCAAGAAGGGGATTGACTTGAAAGATGTGGACCAGGCGTGCTTAGATCAAGTACTACAAGGGGCCCATCCTAATCACCCTATTGTCTTGAAGTTGTTGTTAAACGGGATATAAATATTCCCTACGTACCCTGATATGATGAGAAGAGTGAGGGAAGAGGAAGCCCTGCTGATAGAAAAGAGTCGCGGAGCCTGGGCGCTGGGCCCAGGTGGGTTAAGGAAAGAAAAGGTGGCTACTTGGATCACTTAAGCTAAAGCTGGTTTCTCAGATGAGGAGAGTGCAGTAGAATCTGAACCTGGGGGAGACCCCATTGCTGACAGTAAGAAACTGACTGCTGAGGCGGGTCCCATTGAGTTGATGACCCAAGTGGCTCAAGCTTAGACACAGTATCAGGTCATCTGGGGTAAGATGACAGATGCACCCCGCCGGGGTGCAAATCGCACCGCTAAAGTGCGAAGCACACCGCTAAGGTTATGAACCCCTAGCTGACTGCTGTGATGAGAGATCAGGATGGTGCAGGGAAGTGGGACTGCTAGGACTCTGACACAGATTGCACAGGGAGTTAGAGCATAGGTTTTCCCCAGGATGTGGAGTCTAAGAGCCAGCAGGTGTTCACCAGGGCCTCTGGTGGTGAGGATGGACTTGGCTGCAACTGGATCCAGGTCGCGGATCCCGGGGTCCCGCAGCTCATGCTCACGGCAGGCTACAAGTGAAATGAAGAGAAATCAGCAGTGCAAGATAGCAAGAGATGGTCAGTGGGAGAGCCAAGGGTCAGGACTACAAGCAGACAGAAACAGACAGGAGACACGCCAAGCTCGGGGTCACAAGCAGACAAGGAAGGTCAAAGAACAAGCCGAGATCGGTACACTGAAACAAACTGAGAGCTCATGGCAGAAGCAAACACACAATAACTGGTCGGCAGCACATGGTATTTTATAGTGTTTCCTTAATTGGAGACTGAGGTGGAGTTCCTCAATATTCCCCTGCAAAGTAAAAGGCATAATGGGTTACTATGCATCGCACCAGTCACGGCACGATCACAGTGAAGGAACGGCACAGAGACCGTTTCTTCACTGCGCATGTGCCAAATGACGTCGGCAACAGCAGTACACTGTATATTTCCTAAACCGTGCAGGTTTAGGAGATATGCAGGGAACCTACAGGTAAGCCTTATTATAGGCTTACCTGTAGGTTAAAGTGGTTGTCAAGGGATGACAACCACTTAAAGAGGTATTGGAAGGAGATTATTATCATAATAAATAATGCTTTTGGAACAGATCTCGATATGGACCCAAAGCTATGTATTCTGGGATGTGTGATGAAGGTTACAAATGGGGGGAATAGAAAGATTGCAATAATTAGGTGCCTCTTTCTGGCAAGAAAACAGAAAATGGCTGTCAGCTGAACCTCCAAATAGTGTAGAGTGGGAGAAAGAGGTGAACAAGGTTATAAGAGATTAAAAAATTGTGTATAGGAAAAGAAGCAGGGTGGGTGAGTTTGAAAGAATCTGGGGTGGTTGGATTGATAGGAGGAGATAGGGGATCGAAATAGGGGAATGTGGGAGGAGAGCTGGCAGATAAGTGGGATCTCTCCTGCCCCTCTTCCCCATATTCCAGGAAAGAAGCTTGGAATAGATAAGTAGGACCCGCTCCGATACTATAGCAAGGTGGTCAAATTAAGGTTTCTTTTTGTTTTTTCTCTTTTCTTTTCTTTCTTTTTTAAAGGAAAAAAGGGAAAAAAGGTACTGTGTTATATTGCAGAAAGGGTAAATGTTAACTGTTTGGGAAAATGCTTAACTAATTTACCTGCTTGTATTAGTTTTTTAACGAATTTATAAATAAAAATGGCATGATTAATAAAAATAAAGATCAGCAGCCGCCCTGAGGGAATTATGGACATCACCGCAAATGGAATTAAAGGATTGTTGAACCGTAGCCAGAATTTCCAGAGAACAGGTCATAGGAAGATGAAGCTGAGGATATTTTCCATAAACTCTAAGAAAAGGTATCTTCTGAGAACTGATGTTGACATGATTGTTGTGAGAGAATTCTGCCCACGGGAGTAGACTTGACCAATCATCATGATGAGCCGAGACCAAAGTTCGAAGAAAAACCTGTAACTCCTGATTAACCCTCTCCGTCTGTCCATTGGATTGAGGGTGGTAAGAGGAAGTGAAGTCCAGGACAATATTGAGGGACTTGCAGAAGGCTCTCCAAAATTTGTAAATTGGACACCTCTGTCTAAAACAATATGGGAAGAAACCCCATGGAGGCGGAAGATTTCTTGAACAAAAATGGGAACCAAAGCAGGAGCAGAAGGAAGACCTGGAAGAGGAACAAAATGGGCCATCTTATAAAACCGATCGATTACCAGCCAGATGACCGTGTTCTTCTCGCATGGTGGGAGATCGGTAATGAAGTCTATGGCAACGTGATACCGGAGTTCCTTAGGACTAGGCAAAGGCATGAGAAGAGGAGCTTGTGTGGAGGATTTGGACTGGGCACAGACATGACAGGCTTTAATGTAATCTTTGACATTCAGATGAAGTGTAGGCCACCAGTGGTGGAAACTGATGAGTAGGAAGGATCAAAGGAATCCAGCATGACCTGCCACCTTGGAACCATGTCCCCAATGAAGAATCCTAGTTCTTAGCTCAGTGGGAACCAAGGTCTTGCCTGGAGGAATTTTTGACACCATGGTGGTAGAATGGGCAAGAATGCATGAGGTCAGAATGATCACCTCAGGTTCGGAGGTGGGCTCCTCATCCAGAGTGTCAAATTACCTAGATATTGCATCAGCCCTCCTGTTGCAGGAACCAGGTTTGTACAGAAACATGAAATTGAAACAAGAAAAGAAAGACTCCACCTGGCCTGTCTGGGATTCATTCATTTGGCATTCTGCAGGTATGCAGATTTTTATGATCCGTGAAGATAGTTATAGAGTGAGGGGAGCCCTCCAAGAGATGATGCCACTCCTCTAATGCCAATTTAATGGCAAGCAGCTCCCGATCATCAATGGCGTGATTTTTCTCTGCCTGAGAATTTTTTTTTGGAGAAAAACGCGCATGGTTGACGTTTTTTCTCAACGGATAGAAGAAGCGCAGCTCCCACCCCAGTTGAAGAAGCGTCCACTTCAATGCAAAATGGATCCTCAGGATTAGGTCTCCTCAAGAGAGGTCCATAAACAAAGGCTTGTTTCAATTCATGAAACGCAGAGACATCTTCAGAGGGCCACTCCTTAGCATTCGCGCCTTTCTTGGTCAAGGGCATAATAGGCACTGCAATGGAAGAGTAATTCTCAATGAACTGCCTATAATAATTTGTGAACCAGAGAAAGCTCTGTGTGGCCTTGAGGCTGGCGGGAAGGGGTCAGTTGGTAATGGCCGAGACCTTCCCAGGATCCATACGAAGACCCAAGCTAGAGACAAACATCCCAGAAACAGAACCTTGGAACTGGTCCAGCTTGGCATATAGATTATTTTCTTGAAGGAGCTGAAGTACAATCCAGACATGGATTCTCCAAACAGATGAGAATATCTTCTAGGTAAATGACAACAAATTGATACAGCAGATCCCTGAAGATTTAGTTGACAAAGTTTTGGAACACCGCTGGGGCATTACAAAGACCAATAGGCATAACCAAGCACTCGTAATGCCCATCTCTAGTGTTAAATGCGATTTTCCATTCATCACATTCCTTTATCCGGATTAGATTGTATGCACCCCTGAGATCCAACTTGGTAAAAACTGAGGCACCTTTCAACCTGTCGAATAGTTCAGACACTTAAGGTAAGGGAATAACGATTTTTGATTTTCATCGTGTTTCAACCTCAATAGTCAATGCAGGGTCCTAAAGTACCATCCTTTTTGGTTCCTGCAGGCAATGAGGACTTCCAAATGAACCCCTTCTCTAGAATTTCAGCAACATACTCTGACATGGCCGGAGTCTCTGGGATGGACAGGGGGTAGGTACAGCCCCTGGGCAGAGTCACTCCGGGAACAAAGTCAATGGCACAGTCAAAGGACCTGTGGGGAGGAAGCACCTCAGCTGATTTCTTGCAGAAGACATCCTGGAAATCACTAGCCACTAGTCACTGGCAAGTCACTCTTTGGGAGTCATCTTGAGTAGGCAGGATGAGAAACAGGAGGAGCCCCAAGACAGTATCTGCCCAGAAGTCCACTCAATGTGTAGGGAATGGAGCTGTAACCATCCAATACGATGGGGGTTGAGGCCTTAGGTAGGACAAGGAAGGATATCTCCTCCTAGTGGAGTACTCCAACCGACACCTTAACCGGAAGGGTCTGGAAGCAGATATGCCCTCCTGGAAGAACAGTGCCATCAATCGCTGAGACCACCAATGGAGTGGCAAGGGGTGAAAGGGTAAGCTTCAAGGAGGATGCAGTATTCCAGTCCATAAAGTTGCCGGCAGCTCCGGAATCCAAATATGCCAAGATCGAGTGAGAAGAAGCGCCGACATGCAGGAACACCAACAGAAGTAGATGTGAAGGTAATATATTCTGGGTCCAATATTCCACCTTCCAGATGTATTAGACCCAAGCATTTCCCGGATGCAGTGAGCAAGTATCACGAAAATGATTTGCCCCCACAGTAGAGACACAGACTCAAAGTTCTGTGCCTAGCATGCTCCCCGGGAAATAGCCTGGTCCGGCCCAGCTGATTAGGTTCCTCAGCTGGCAGGGGATGCTCCATGGGTTGCAGAGAGGGGAGCTCAGGCTGACTAGGGGCCAAGGGGTGCTGGCGTCTCTTTTCTAGGGTCCTCTCCTGGAAGCGAATATCGATCTTATTACACAGGGAGATCACGTCGTCCAGATCAGCAGGGGTTCTACTCGCTAATTCACCCTTCACTCTGTCAGAGACTCCCTGTAAGAAGGTTGCAACTAAGGCCTCATTGTTCCAGTTCAGCTCAGCAGACAGAATCCGAAAATGACAAGCATACTGGCCCATAGAAAAAGACTCCTGGCGGAAGTGTAAAAGAAGGCCGCTGCCTGCTGAAGAGACACGATCTGGTTCCTCGAAGATGAAAGAGTTTCAAGAAACTAGACAGACTAGAAACTTCACTCTATTCCCACAGAGGGGCAGCCCAGGCTAAAGCCCTGCCGGACAGGAGAGAAATAATGTAGGCCACCTTCGCCCGATCAGATGGGAATTTTTGAGGCTGAAGCTCAAAATGAATGGTGCACTGGCTGAGGAACCCCCTGCAGGACTTAGAGTCCCCAGTGTAACGGGATGGAGCTGGTAACTGCAAAGGGTTCGCGGCTGCGGGCATGAACGGAACAGATATGACAGCAGGCTGCAGTTCTTGTACCCAAGGTCCTAAGGAGGACTGAAGCTGCTCAAAGTGGGAAACCAGATCCTGAAGGAATCGCATTACCTGGGTCTGATTAGACTCCTGGGTCTCAAGTCTGCAGACTATGCCCTGCAGTAAATCATTGGCGGGTAGCGGCACATCAGCCGGGTCCATGGCCAACCAAACTGTCAGGTCACCTGGGGAAAGGTGACAGATGCGCCCCCCGCTGGGGTGGGAATTGCACCGCTGAAGTGCGAAGCGCACCACTAAAGTTGTGAACCCCTAGCTGACTGCTGCGACTAAAGATCAGGATGGTTCAGGGAAGCGGGACTGCTGGGACCCTAACACAGATTGCAAGGGGAGCTAGAGCATAGGTTTCCCCAGGGCATGGCATCTAAAAGCCAGCAGGTTTTCACCAGGGCCTCACGGCAGCCTACAGGTGAAATGGAGAGAAAGCAGCAGTGCAAGATATCAAGAGACAGTCAGTGGGAGAGCCAAGGGATAGGGCTACAAGCAGACAAAAACAGACAGGAGACACACCAAGGTCGGGGTCACTAGCAGCCAAGGAAGGTCAAAGAACAAGCCGAGATCGGTACACTGAAACAAACTTAGTGCAATTGGCAGAAGCAACCACACAAGCCTAACACAATAATTGGTTGGCAATGAGGCTTGCAGCACATGGTCTTTTATAGTATTTCCTTAATTGGAGACTGGGGTGGAGTTCGCAGAGGGAAGCACACAGGTGATGATGTGCATGGCCTCTAAGCTGACACAACCAAAGAGGTAAGCAAAAAGACAGGACATGAATTGTACTATAGCTTTATGACACACAGATGTATCATGCTTTGATGAGGGTGATGGAAGCCCAAACCAAGGTGCAAGAACGAGGGTATCAGCCTGGAGGGTCCCAGTCTTTTCAAGATAGAGCCAAGAGATGTTTTCAGTGTGGGGAGATTGGTCACATCCAGTTTAAGTGTCCTCAAGTAGGAATCAGCCAGCAGTTGCTTGCAGAGGTTTTGAAAGCCTTGCATGAAGTGCTCTTCCAAAAGCCAGTGGAAATCTTCAGGGGACCTCAGTGAAGAAGCCGATTGAGGGTCCCGGAAAGAAATCATGCTCCGAACCTAATGGGAAGCCAAGGAAAAAGCTGGAAAGTAAACACCATGAGAAACAGAAACAGAGTCTGGCAGTTGTCTGCCCCCGACTCCCCAGTGCCTGTAGGAATTCATTGCTGGTAGGGACCAACACCAATCTGGTGAGGAGGCTACTCACCATGATAGCTGTGGAAGGTGCCCCTCTACAGAGGATCCACCCCCAGTTGAGGCAGGCATTCCAGAGGGTGGTACAGGAGAAGAAGGCACCTGTGGAGGGAGTTGGTGAGGCTGGATACCCAAGAGAAGGTGATACAGCCTGGGGAACGGGTCTGTCTAAACGCTACTGTCAAGTTGTCTTGGGATCAGCCAGGTCCTTATGTGGCCATTGAAGTGGATCCCTTGGAAAAAGAGAATGGGATAGAACTGGTTCCGGAGATTCTGCCTACAAGAGCGTTGCTGAGAAGTGGGGGGAAGAACCTTGTGAGTAAAAGAAATGTCACCAGTCACCAAATTCATCTGAAGCCTCGAATGGTGATTGGGAAAAGAAGTGTAGCCGCTCCAGTGAATAGAGATGAACTGACCAAGTTAGAAGAAGGGAAAGGATATCCCGCTCAGGTTCTCCACTTGTCCCATCGGTGGAAAGAAAGGGTCAATGCCCAGCTGGCCAAACAGGAGAAGATGTGATTTTGACGTGGGTTGAGTCCTCATCATCGAATTGAAGATAAGCAATTTTCTGAGAGGGCCCGGCGGATTCCCCTGTGTGACCTAGAAGACCTACGAGAGTAGCTGGCTGAATTAAAGAAATCGGGGGGTTATCATGGAATCCTCTATCATAGTGGTACAGAAGAAGAATGGATCCCTTCATATGTGTATTGACTACAGGACATTGAATCGAAGAACTATACCCGATCAATGCGCTACCCCTTGCATTGAGGATACCTTACAGTGCCTATTGGGGGCTATGTGGTTCAGTGTTTTGAGTCTGAAGAGTGGATATTACCAAATACCCATGCATCCACATGATAGGGAGAAGACAGCTTTCATCAGCCCACTTGGATTTTTCGAATTTGACCGCATGCCCCAGGGATTGTTGGGAGCCCTGGCCACTATTCAGCGACTGATGGAGAACACTGTGGGAGCCATGAATCTAATAGAGGTGCTCATGTATTTGGATGATATCATCACGTTTGGAAAGACTTTGGAGGAGCATGAGGCTCGCCTTGAAAAAGTCTTGCAGAAATTACATGCAGAAGGTTTGAAGTTGTCACTGTAGAAGTGCCAATTCTATCACACTTTGGTTGCTTATATTGGGCACATAGTCTCAGCTGATGGAGTGGCCAAAGACCCTCAGAAGTTGGAAGCTGTCACTTCCTGGCCTTGATCGGGCATGGTCACTGAGTTACGGGCATTCTTGGGTTTTTGCTCCTATTATAGGAGGTTTGTGAGGAATTTTGCGCAAATTGCCAAACCTCTTAATGAATTGTTGCAAAGGCAGACTGAGGAAGACCTACAGAAGACTCCCCTGAAGGGTCCCAGGGAGCTTTGCAAGTTGATTAGGGAACAATAGACTCTGAAGTGTGACAAGGCCTTTGAACATCTGAAGCAGAACCTTGTTGAGGCCCCAGTGTTGGCCTATGCTGACCCGTCCAAGCCCTATGAGCTGCATGTGGATTCTAGCTGTGATGGACTGGGGAAAGTGTTGTACCAGGAGTCGGAAGGGAAGCTCCGCCCAGTGGTTTATGTGAGTTGTAGCTTAACACCCCCCCAAGAAGAATTATCCCGTACACAAGCTGGAGTTCCTTGCCCTCAAGTGGGCTGTGGTAGACAAGTTGAGGGACTATCTTTATGGAGCTACCTTTGTGGTGAAGACTGACAACAACCCACTGACATACTTGCACTCCACTGCCAAGCTGGATGCCACTGGACATTGGTGGTTGGCCGCCCTATCTGAATTCAGTTTCAGTTTGAAATATCAGCCAGGAGTAGGAAACAGGGATGCAGATGCTCTCTCTCGAAGACCTTATGCTATAAATGCTGATCAGAGGGTTTGGGCTAATGTGCCCCCAGAAGGGGTACTTTCAGTATGTCAAGCATCGTGGAGCATCGTCACAAAGGGGCCACTGGGGCTGAAGCTGTTGGTGTTGCTTTGGCTGGAGTGCCATGGTGCTACTGTGATTTGACACAAATTTGTAGTAAAGAACTTCCTCAACTAACCAGGGAGGATATAAGAAGATATCAAGGCGAAGATCCTCTAGGTAACTTGATAAAAAAGTCTGTGATGGTATCGGATTCACAGATGCTATTAAAAAGCTTGCTAGAGGGTGCCAAGATAGTGTGCAAAGAATGGGAGAGAATGAGGTTGGAAGATGGCATCATATACCGGCTAGGCCCATCTGAAGAATTTGAGGATGTCTGTCAACTATTCCTCCCGGAAAAACATTGTCTAATAGTGCTATCTGCCCTGTATGATGACCATGGTCATTTAGGGCCAGACAGAACGCTCAGGTTAGTTATGGATCAATTTTACTGGCCACCCATGATAGCTGAAGTGGAGAGTTACTGTCACTCTTGTATTCGCTGTATCCAGAGAAAGACTTTATCTGGAAGAGACACCCCAATAGTCCATTTGCAGAGTCATTGACCGATGGAGTTGGTGTGCATTGATTTCTTGTGTCTGGAACCTGACCTGAGTTGGTGAAGCAATGTCTTATTTGTAACAAACCATTTCACCCGATACACCCAGGCCTTCCATACTAAAGATCAACAAGCCAGTACCGTGGCCAAGACGCTGATGGAAAAATTATTTATCCATTATGGGCTGCCCCAGCGGACCTTCAGACCAAGGTTGGAAATTTGAAACTAAATTAATCAAGAGATTATATGAACTTTTAAATATTCAGAGGTCCAGAACTACCCCATATCATCCTTAGGGTGATCCACAGCCCGAACGCTTTAGCCACACCCTATTGAATATATTGGGGACTTTGCCACTGGAAAAGAAACAACATTGGGGAGACTATATTGCTGCAATCGTTCACGCCTATAATAGCACAGTAAGTGATTCTACCGGGTACTCCCCTTATCGATTAATGTTCGGAAGGGAAGCTCATCTGCCTGTGGACCTGGCCTTTGGGACATCTTTGGATCACACCTCCCAAGCTTCCTACAAGGTCTATGTTGACCCACTACGAAAAAAGTTGAAAACTGCTTATGAAAAGGCCAAAGAAGCCTCCTCAATCAGGGAACAATGAAACAAAAGGAACTTTGACCTTAAAGTGAGAGTTCAAGATCTGCAGCTTGGGGACCAAGTACTGTTGTGCAACTTGGCAGTGCCAGGGAAGCATAAATTGGCTGACTGATGGCGGGCTCAGCTGTATATCACCTTTAGGCGCCTACCGGGCCTTCCAGTTTATCAAATTTGTCCAGAAGGGAAAAAAGGCCCCCTAAAAACGTGGCATCTAAGCCATTTGTTGCCTATTTCGAAAGTCACCAGAGTCCCGCTACCTTCCTGTACAGAGACATCGCCCTCTGTCTCCCTGAGGCCTAGAACTCGAAGGGGAAGGAAACCAACACCTCCAGAGGAGGATAGCGATGAGGACAAATTAACTATTGAATGGTTATGGGCTCCCTCAGTTGAAGACAATACAACAACACTTCCACCCACCAAGGAAAATCTGAGTGACTCACTTCCACCCCAGGAATTAGAGCTTCCATTATTTGAGGTGTACCTGTACCTCCCCCCCCCCCCCCATGGTGGGAGAAGGGGGAGTTAAGGTTGAACCCGGTGATCCCCCCGAACTAGAACCTGCATCAGAACTTGAACCAGAACCTCAACCAGAACCAGAGCCTGAGTCAGAGACTGGCTGCAGTTACTTGGGAATGGAGAGAGGGCCTGAACCTTTAGAAAGCATCTGCTCCAGGCTGAGACAGAAAATTTGCCCTCCCAAAAGATTAACATATGATGCTCTCGGGGAGAGTTCTGATGAACTCATTAGCACTGCCAAACGTTCCATCCAAGTACTTGCTTCCTTTGTTGAACCTCTGATAAAGGAATACAACAGACCAATTATCTGTCCCTTTTTCTGAACATTTGATAAAGGAAACTATTGACCTCCTCCCTGACACTCCTGGGTGGGTTAATGACTCATTATTGACCTACTGTCAAAATAACCCAATTGTTTCTGATGTTGTATATAGTTTGTTGTTGGAAAATTCAGTCATCAGCCAATTGTTAGCCACTGCTACATGTGGGTTCTAACGAACTAACTTTTTTCCCCTTTTGTTATGATAATTTAAGATTATTTCACAGTTTGCACTCTATCTTGAGGGACCAAAGACTTTCAAGTGGGGGGAAGGATTTAGCCAACAGTGGACTACGGCTATTCTATTTGCGGACCATCCTTGCCATTTTCTGTGTACTGTTATGTTCCTCTAATGCCAGGTGTGAGCAAATGATTTCATACCTCTGCATCAAGCAGGGAGGATTGTGGGACCAGTAGTCCGTATAGCCAGTGGCTTGGAACCAGGAAGTTACTACGGGACTACACATCCCAGAAGGCCCGTGTCACCAGAGGGGTCACTGGGGGAAGCTTTAAAAGGCTAGGCCAGCCAGGTCGATGCTCTCTTCTTCCTGGGCCGTGCTGAACACTCATCTCCCCCACATGGAGAAAGCGGTTGCAGCCTACTGCAAAGGGATCCAAGGCCTCCGGGTGGACCTGGAGGATCCACCACCGATGGTTGTCAGCCAGAGGATGTCGCAGCACCATCCTACCCAGCAGTTGCCACCCTGGCGTCTGCCAGACAACAGGCTGTGATATCCAGCCATGCCATTGGGAGTTCCGCGCCTGCAGTCACCATTCCAGAGGGTCCCCGTCGGGTTCTCCAGTTGGTGAGAGGGCTGACGCCTATTACTCCAGCCCTGTTAATTTGCCATAGCACCTGTTGAACACTGTGTATAGACACCTTGCTACTGGAAACATCTTGACACTTCACAAAGACACTGTACACAGACATGCTTGCTCTTATATACTGGAGGAATACCCTTTTACCAGTCTGGCTGTTTGCTTGCTTGGTTACACTGAGCCATACATAGGATACAAATTTGAAAGAGCTTCCGTTGCTGGTGAAGATTAAGCAGACCTGCCTCCTGGACATTGCTATTGCCACTCCAACAAAGGAGTCCTGATATCATTCGAAACTTCTCCTCGGAGCAATAGAGTATATAGGCTGGCCTGGGATATCCCCTCTAGATGGGTGCTAAGTCTTTCAGGATATAATAGTGTGGGTAAGCTTATTGCAAATAATCCTCCTTTTGTAAGGTAATCTCTGCATACTGTGTTTGTTGCCAGTGAAGGTAAATTGTATAAGGTGTGTCGGGGATTTTACAT
Organism: Glandirana rugosa; assembly: GCA_018402905.1. Lineage (NCBI taxonomy): Eukaryota > Metazoa > Chordata > Amphibia > Anura > Ranidae > Glandirana > Glandirana rugosa. Next base: position 1,437,099 of record BLSH010427634.1, on the reverse strand, counting down.
CTGAGCCTATGCAATCCCTGAGGCTTAGGTGTTCAGAATCCTTCTACTGTACTATACTTTGGTTTCAGTAAAGACTAAGTGTGAATTCTTCAAACCTGTGTCATAGTGTCTTTACAATGTGTGCCTAATACCGTGTCTGAACCAAGAGTGTCAGGGAGGTTGGAGGGCCTAGGGGGTCGGGGTAGTGCAGAGGAGCTGGAAATACTAAGCAGCCCCCTTGGGGGCAGTGCTACATTTATAAAGGAGAAAATCTCTTTCCAGAATCCCGTATATGGGGGCATTCCCACATTATGTGTACAAGTGCTCTTGTTTGGCCGCAGTTCCTCCAACAGTTTGGGGATGTATTCTAGTGAGCTAGAATCAAGGGTGTCAGGTATCATCTTTGGGTTAGCTTTTGGGTTAAATCCCACAAGGCCGTACATGATGTGGCTTTGTATATAGAGTTTAATGCATTGGGCGGTGATGTCATAAGGAGGCAGGGCCTCCAGATGACATCAGCAGGTGGCCCCGCCCCATGCCAATATAAGTCAATGCAGAGCACAGAGCTGGCATTAGTCCGGGAGATCGCGTTGTGTCAACATGGGAAGAAGAGCAGAGGGAGAAGACAGTGACAAAAGAGCAGAAGACAGAAAACCAGGAAAAAGAGCAGAAGAAAGAAGACCCCTCAGAAGAAAGAAGGCCCCACAAAAGAGCAGAAGAAAGAAGACGTCGGAGGAGGGAAAAGAGCCGGAGAGGGATAAGATGCAGGAGCTGATTTAATAAAATACATTAAAAACCTGTGTAGTGTGTTTTTTTTTTACACATTTTTTTAGGTGAATGGGTAGGGGTACAATGTACCCCATACTCATTCACATAGGGTTGGGGGCCCGGGATCTGGGGGGCACTGATTGGCCTGAACCAATCTTTAAGTTGTGCCAGTATTGATGCGTGATAGTAGTCTTGTATATTGTCATTGTGGAGCCCCTATGGATCCGTGTTTGATTAGGAAGTTTTTGTGAGCACTTCTGGGTTTTTTTTCCCTTACCATATGTATTCATTTAACCACTTCAGCCCCGGAAAGTTTTACCCCCTTCTTGACCAGAGCACTTTTTGCGATTCGGCACTGCGTCGCTTTAACTGACAATTGCGCGGTCATGCAACGTTGTACCCAAACAAAATTTGCGTCCTTTTTTTCCCCACAAATAGAGCTTTCTTTTGGTGGTATTTGATCACTGCTGCGTCATTTCAGATCGCCGCTATAAACAAAGAAAGAGCGACAATTTTGCAAAAAAAACAATATTTCTTACTTTTTGCTAAAATTCAAACCCATAAAAAAATATAAAAAAACATTTTTTTTTCATGAGTCTTGGCCGATTTATATTCTTCCTCTTATTTTTAGTAAAAAAAATCGCAATCAGCGTTTATTGATTGGTTTGCGCAAAAGTTGCCGCGTTTACGGATGATGAGAATTCATTTCTGGGTTTTTTTTTTGTTTTATTATTTTTTACTAGTAATGGTGGCGATCTGCAATTTTTAGCGGTACTGCGATATTGGAGCAGACATGTCGGACATTTTTGACACTTTTTTGGGACCAATGACATTTATACAGCGATCAGAAATGTAAATGTCCACTGATTACTGTATAAATGTCATTGGCAGTGAAGGGGTTAACCTTCAGGGGGCGATCTAGGGGTTAACTGTGTTCCCTGGGCGTGTTCTAACTGTGGGGGGGCTGGGCTACCATGGGCATAAGAGATCTAACTGATCCCAGTGACAGGGATCAGTAGATCTCTTATGTCCCCATTGAAAGAGCGGGGAACTGCCGTATTTACATTGGCGGTTTCCCGCTCTTTGGCTCTAGCAGCTCATCGCGGCTCGCCGGTGGACATCGGGTCCACCGGAGCCGCGGGCACACTCCTCCGCCTTTTTATGGCGTTTTGCGCTAAGCGTCCACACTGCCGCAGTAAATACACAGCGCGCAGTGTGGAACTGGTTAAGCTAGCTTGTAGTGTTTTAAGGTAGGATTTAGGGATGTTGATAGGGAGAGATCTAAAAAGACACAGTAATTTGGGAGGACTAACATTTTAAATGTCGCTAGGCAGCCTACCTGGGAGAATTCATATTTGGTTAGAGATTACAGCTCTTTGGCAAATTGTTGTATAAATGGGACAAAGTTACTGCTAAATAGAATTTTCATACTACAGTTTTGGGCACCAGTTCTCATAAATGATATCGGGGAACTGGAGAAAGTGCAGAAAAGGGCAACCAAACTAATAAGAGGCATGGAGGAGCTCAGCTATGAGGAAAGATTAGATTAGATTAGATATGATCAACATGTACAAATACATAAGTGGTCCATATAGTGAACTTGGTGTGGAGTTATTTACTTTAAAGTCATCACGTCTAGAGGAAAAAAGATTTAATCTCCAAATACGGAAAGGTTTCTTCACAGTTAGAGCTGTGAAAATGTGGAATAGACTTCCCCCAGAGGTAGTTTTGGCCAGCACAGTAGATTGCTTTAAAAAAGGCCTGGATTCTTTCCTTAATGTAAATAATATAACTGGGTACTAACATTTTTAGGTAAGTTGATCCAGGGTGAATACGATTGCCTCTCAGGGGATCAGGAAGGAATTTTTTCCCCCGCTATAGCAAATTAGATCCTGCTTTGCTGGGTTTTTTTGCCTTCCTCTGGATCAACTGTGGGTGAAGGATTGTATAAGGGATTGTATAGTTACAGTTGTGTTCAAAATTATTCAACCCCCACTGAAATTGATTGTTTTGGTCGGTTTGACATTGATTATGATCATTCAGTCATCCTGCTTACAATTAAATCAAAGAGGCACGTGTAGGTCAGACAAATATAACATAACATTTATAATGAAATAACCACAAATGTCTTTTCTGAGCTCACATCATTATCAGTTTTATTCAACCCCCAAGTGACATTCAATCTTAGTACTTAGTACAACATCCTTTTACAGTTATAACAGCTTTTAAACGTGAAGCATAGCTTGACACAAGTGTCTTGCAGCGATCTACGGGTATCTTCACCCATTCATCATGGGCAAAAGCCTCCAGTTCAGTCACATTCTTAGGCTTGCGCACTGCAACTGCTTTCTTTAAGTCCCACCAGAGGTTCTCAATCGGATTTAAGTCTGGTGACTGCGATGGCCACTTCAAAATGTTCCAGCCTTTAATCTGCAACCATGCTCTAGTGGACTTGGAGGTATGCTTGGGATCATTGTCCTGTTGAAAGGTCCAACGTCTTCCAAGCCTCAGGTTTGTGACGGACTGCATCACATTGTCATCCAATATCTCCTGGTACTGAAGAGAATTCATGGTACCTTGCACACGCTGAAGCTTCCCAGTACCTGCAGAAGCAAAACAGCCCCAAAGCATGATTGACCCCCCGCCATGCTTCACAGTAGGCAAGGTGTTCTTTTCTTCATAGGCCTTGTTCTTCCTCCTCCAAACATAGCGTTGATCCATGGGCCCAAACAGTTTTAATTTTGTTTCATCAGTCCACAGAACACTATCCCAAAACTTCTGTGGTTTGTCCACATGACTTTTGGCATACTGCAGTCGACTCTTCTTATTCTTTGGGGACAGCAAGGGGGTGCGCCTGGGAGGCCTTCATTACGCAGGGTGCGCCGTATTGTCTGAGCAGAAACTTCAGTACCCACATCTGACAAATCTTTTCTCAGTTTCTCAGCCTTCAGGTGAGCTAGTGGGAAGTGACAGTGGTGGTGAAATCGATTGGAGGTCTCCCAGACTGGAGGTTGAGTTTGGCCCCTAGAAGTGGAGGCATGGAGGCCTTCATTACGCAGGGTGCGCCGTATTGTCTGAGCAGAAACTTCAGTACCCACATCTGACAAATCTTTTCTCAGTTCCTCTGCAGTCACACGGGGACCTTTCTCCACTCTACGCTTCAGGTAGCGCACAGCAGTCGAAGTCAGCATCTATGGCTGGGCTTGAGTGGTATGGATGCCCAGGAAACCTAGCACCTGAGAGTGGAGAAGTGCATCATGGCAGGTTATTTGCAGTCCTATGGCCAGTTCATGAACCCTCCTGAAATTCAGGTATCGGATGGTAGATACCGGATGGTGGATACCAGAGTGAGGGAGTTTCACTCTCTGCACCATCAATGGTATGAAGAAGCTGTGTCTATTGTGTCCTGAATGCAGAAAACCCACTGCAGTGGTTAGAGCCTGGCTGAAGTGTAGGCACTGTGAGGAGCCACTCACAAGGCTAATGCCCAGCGACCTGCCACCAGTTGCTTATGCTGTGGATCTGACATCAAGACTATGTGTGGAATGGAGAGAGGAATCCCGGTCAGCTGGAGGAAGTTGGGGGGTGAGTGCTGTGCAGGCCTGCAGTTGGTTAGGCGTCCGCCACTACTTCTGTGGAAGAGGCTGGCGAATAGCAGCATTTCAGAGTTTGGGGAGGGAAGAGCCACAGCTGGAGGTGAGAGGTTCTAGCCCACCTCAAGTCATCCCATTGGAAAAGCCGGCTACTGAGGTCCACCCAGTCAGCCCCACCTGGAAGGAGACAGCTGTTGAGGACCATGGGCCTTCAGGTGAGCTAGTGGGAAGTGACAGTGGTGGTGAAATCGATTGGAGGTCTCCCAGACTGGAGGTTGAGTTTGGCCCCTAGAAGTGGAGGCTAAGTGGTACCCATGCATCAAGTCAGAGGAAGAGTGGACCTGGGGGGATGTTCAGGAAGCTGAAGATCTGCCAGCAGGGATATTGGGGGGAGAACGGAGTGAGAGGGCCGTTACCTCTGAACAAGTAGAATGGGTAGTGAAGGTGAATCAGCAGTAGCCTGTCCCTTGTGCAGATGAACAACTACCAGACCCGCTAGATCAACCCCATTCTGCACCTGCCCCACTCTTGGTTCAGGCAGAACCAACTGCCACCTGGGCAGGCTCCCTGGTGGTCTAGGGTGGCGATCCGAGGGAGGGCTGTGCTGATAAATCATCAGCACAAACCCTCCCTGTCAGGGATGCAGCCGATCGGCTCTCCCCTCATCAGGTCTGCAGACCTGAGTACAGGAAAGCCGATAAACGGCTTTCCTGTATTACACTGTGACCAGCCGTGATTGGTCACGGTTGGTCACATGGTAAAGTGCTTCGGATCGAAGCACTTTACTGAGATCAGCATTGCGGGGGGTCAGACTGACCCCCCATATCACCGATCGCCGCGATGCGCGCCCCCCCGTTATTCTGCATACGGCGGTCGGGAAGTGGTTAATGTTCATATTTCTGTGAACTGAGAATTTACATTTCCTTAGCCATTGTTTATTTGGCCTCTGTATAGTTGGTTAACCACTTGCCGACCGCCAACCGCAGGTTGATGGCGACAAGGTGGTTCGTTATCGCAAATCGCCGTCATACAACGGCGGCTGCGATAACGCGCACTGTGAGCGCGCGCCGCCGGAGGCGCGCCCGCGCGCTCACTGTGTTCGGGGAGGGCCAGGGAGCGGGTGCGGCGGCTTCGATTGCCGCCTGCTACCCGCGATGGCCCCCCCGGAGCGAGTGAGCGGAGGTCCGTGTAAGTAAACACGGACCTCCGCTCTGTGTGAGGGGGAAGGGCTGTGATCACAGCCTTCCTTTACGTGAAGGCTGTGATAACTTCCCTTCCCCTGTTAGGGCATCCCCCATACAGTTAGAAAGAACAAAAGGAACTTTTGACAGGTATAAATAGGTCCTATAAGTCTAAAGCATCATACTGTAGTATCACTCACCAAGTATAGGTGTCCTTCTTAACCCAAAAACAACTGCATATACAAAAATTGTTCTCCCAGTGAGGGGGAACCAGCACGGTTATAGCAGAAGGAATGGAAATAACTACAGTATGAGATAACAAACTCATTTAAATTTATTAAATAAAAAAGCTGTATAGTGACAGCCAAGATGTGCAAATATATCAAACAACAATTAATTAGGGTAACAGAAAGTATCTGAACTGACCCAAGGAGACCAAGTCTCCTAGTGGTCAGGACCTAACAAACACAGCACAGACTCAACACAATAGGGGAGACAAACACATAAACAGATAAAAAGATGTCTGAAACGTCCCAATATTCAGTAAGCTGCAATGGGGAGGAGGCCACTAGAAATGAAGTAAAATTCCCGTGGATGGCCGGATGGACACTTCAATCCGGATGTATAAGGGGAAAGGTTAGCGAGCCGCCAGCAATGGTCAGATTGAGCCCCCCACTGGGTTGTGGGAGTTGCTCAATGGGGTGAGTTTGCTGGGTAAATGAAATGCCTGTCACTGCTGTGACCAGTGAGGCTATGGAGTATGAAAAAGAAGATAGTGTCAACAGTACCACATGTATGTGAAGAGAGAGGTGAGGCAAGTTGCAAGCAACTGTATAAATGTCCGCCGTCTTTACTCACTCTTTCCTCCCGATCTCGATACAATCTCTGTAACAGCACTGGTCTGTCTCTCCTGAATGCACAAGGTCCGCTGCTGTGTTCTGTTGATAGCTACTGGTATCCTTTACTGCCCGGCTACGGTAGATTACGGAGGTCAATCTCCTGTATCACATGTGCGGGCTGTGCCGCCGCTTCCGGGTGTGTAGAGACGCACACTATGTCCTCTAACTGGAGGCATTAGATGGCATCGGCCCGTCATTTCCTATGGTCATCGATAGTTGTCTTGTGTCGTCGCCTGGAACACGTAAGTCCTCTCTGTCTGGTCACGACAATGTCTCTAACATAGCTCTAGCCCTCCTTTCTCACTCATTTCTGCCGCCTGTAAATATGTCAACGAACGTTGAACGGAGTGGAGAGAGAAGTGTATGTACACCATGACAACTGTGATAGAAGAAAAAGTATGAGGTATCGGAGTGACCAGTGTCGTCACTGTCCGTAAAGTAAATGGGTCGTTTGAGTGGGGTAACTCGTTGAGGGTGTT
>BLSH010427634.1:1396962-1429970 GCA_018402905.1 Glandirana rugosa | reverse complement strand
TGTCCGCTGAAATATCGCAGTACCGCAAAAAATCGCAGATCGCCGCCATTTTTAGTAAAAAATAAAAAAAATATAAAAACCCCAAAAATGAATTCTCATCATCCGTAAACGTGGCCACTTTTGCGCAAACCAATCAATAAACGCCGATTGCGATTTTTTTTATCGCAAATATGAGGAAGAATATAAATCGGCCAAAAACGGTGAAAAAAAATGTTTTTTTATATTTTTTTTTTGGATTTGTATTTTAGCAAAAAGTAAGAAATTTGGGTTTTTTTGCAAAATTGTCGCTCTTCTTTTGTTTATAGCGGCGATCAGAAATGACGCAGAGGTGATCAAATACCACCAAAAGAAAGCTCTGTTTGTGGGAAAAAAAGGACGCAAATTTCGTTTGGGTACAACGTCGCACGACCGCGCAGTTTTCGGTTAAATCGACGCAGCGCCGAATCGCAAAAAGGGCTCCGGTCCTAAAGCTGGAAATCCTTCCGGGGCTGAAGTGGTTAATATACTGCCATCTTGTGGTTATTTTGGTTATTGCACCATCTTTCCTGTTTTCTTTCTCTGCCCCCTCCCATTTTTGATGTATTCCCTTTTCCATCACACTGTCTTGTATGGGATAAGAGATGGCCACTTGTCTCTAGGCCCACATTCGGGAACACCTTACCATGTTTTGACCTGAAAATACCATCTTTTCAATCATCTGCCACATCCTGTTGTTGCTGCCTGCTGTACTTGTTGCATTCAATAAAGATGGTTGTGGATATGGAAAGGTATTTGGTGAGTCCAGCAATCTGATAAAGACTGTCCACGGTGATTGTATCTACTTATACAGGCTAGGCATAGAGGTCTCAGCAAGGGATAAGTCACTATTAAAACATTTAGGCCTCAAGCATGGGCGTTTTTACAGCTGCGTTTTTGCAGCTTAAAAACGCCTCTCCATGTTATTCAATGGCCTCATACACGCCATGAAGTTTTTGAGATGTAAGTGGCATAGGCGGTTTTACGCTTAAAAAAAACCCTACTACCAGTGTGTTCTCAGGCTTCAGAATGGCAACGCCGAAAAAAGCTCAAAAATGCGACTTAGCACCATAACAACGTTAACACACTTTTTTGAGCATCAGCGTTTTTAAGCTGTAAATATATGATTGGTTACTGTATGTCAGGAAAAACGGGAAATTCCTGTCTGTACATTACTCAAGAGTCCTGTGCACAGCTGTGGGATTGTGGGTAGGAGAGAGAGACCAGAGAGACAAGATGGCCAGCTTTGTTTCACAGTCTGATTTAATTACAGCTGTTGAGGCCCACCCAGAGCTTTGGGACCTGGCACACCCACAGCATGGGGGCTACCACTTGAAGACCAGGACCTGGCTGCAAATAGCATCAGCAGTTACCCCTGGATGGGATCAGACGTCTGAATTTGACAAGAAGGATACAAGTTAGTATATTATCATTGAAAGCAATGAAAACCATGCATAACCCTTATTAACCTCTCTTTTCCACTTTTCCTTCCTTTTTCAATTTTCTTTAGGCAAAACTCTACAACGCCGCTGGAAATCCCTACGTGATAGGGTAAGAAGGGACCTCACTGAAGAGGAGAAGGCGGCAAGGTCTGGGTTACCAGCACCAAAAAGAAAGCAACACGTCTACCACAACAACCTGGCCTTCTTGAGGCAATACATGATCAGGAGCCACATAGAGTGAGTTTGTTTTTATTTATTTTTCCTTCTGTGTATTGCTGTGCATGGGTTTTCATTTTTATTTATTTATTTATGTTTGTTGTTTTATTTTTCTTTATTTTTCCCTCTGTGCATTGCTGTGCATGCGTTTTGCATTTTACAGGAAATGACTTAACTTTTTAAATTTTATTCTCTGCAGGACCACATCCAACATTGCGGAGAGATGGGAGAAGATGGTGGAAGAGCCGGCGGTGGACCGATCCACCACTGACATGGACAGCATTGGCCACGCATCTCCTCATGACACCAGTGTTGGAAGCGTCACGGAGGAGGCAACACAAGAGGTAACTGTCCATCTGTTATGTCTGCCTGTCTATCTCAATGTCTGTCTGTCTGTCTATCCACCTACATTACAATCATAACATATTTGTTCTTTTGCAGGACTCCAGGGACCGTGAAAGCCAACAGCATGGGGAGGTGCGTGGTCACGGCAGTGTCCGTGGGTGTGGGTCTAACCATCGTCAGAGGAGGAACGGCTGCTGTGCAGATACCAAGGATAGGGTGCTAGCACTGCTGCAGGAGGTGCGGCAGGAGCGGTGCAGTGTGGATGCGTTTTTGGATACAGGCAACACACACACCTGCTTTTGACGTACCTTGTACCACATCCTGGAGGACATTGGGGGAGACCAGGCAAAGCAGTGCATATATTGCATGTAGTACAGGCAGGCCAAATTGAGTGGTGGCCCACCACCATTGGATCCATACACTGCTTCTCAGGATCCCCCAATGGCTCCCGGGACCTCAGCAGTGCTAGCACCCCCCTCTGTATATCAGCATCCTCCTCAACGTCAACCACCGCCTACTATGCCCCCAGGCCCTATCTCACCTCAATTACTATTACGGTGAATGTCCACTGTCCTCCTCCTACCAATTTGGCCCTTTACGCCAGCCCCATTCACACTCCCGCCCCAAATCCCCTCATCCACCTGGTGAGCAGACATCCCCCTCCACTTATCACCAGTTGTGATTAACCCTTTGTTTTTTTCAAAATAAATATATATCTTTTCAAAAGAAATTTTGTCTGATTGTTTTGATTTGTATAGGTTGCACAACAGCACTCCTTTGTACTCTGCCTGGGACAAATGCATGCTAAGCCCAAATAGGGCTAGCATGCATTTGCCTCACGCAGAATGGAATGGACTCCTTTGCACTCTGCCTGGGACAAACGCATGCTAAGCCCAAATAGGGCTAGCATGCATTTGTCTTGCACAGAATGGAATGGACTCCTTTGTACTCTGCCTGGGACAAATGCATGCTAAGCCCAAATAGGGCTAGCATGCTTTTGCCTTGCATGGAATGAAAAGGACTAGTGCACAAATAGAAGAAACATTTAGATACAATGGATTAACATGAATTAGATGTGCTTTATTCAGAAAATATACAAGACAGACACCAGAGCTCATTAATGAACGTTCATAATTGTTTTTTTACACGTAATCATCTTGCCATGACACCTCTCCATCAGGTGATACAAAAAATTCGGCAAATTGGTTGGGGATATTCATGACAGGTGCCATTGACCGCAAGTCCATGAATTGTACTCGGTGACTTTGGGGAGTGGGCTCCGGTTCAACATTGCTTCTGTCATTGGCCCGTAGATAGTTGTGCAGCACGTAGCATGCCAGGACCTATTGAATTGCATTGACCACATCCAGCTGCATACAGGATAGCAAAACCCTACATTTGGCCGTGCACACATCAAAGGCACACTCTACAATGTGGCGTGCACGGCTGAGCCTGCAATTGAAATTTTTTTTCATGGCTGAGACCATAGCCACTGTATGGCCTCAAGAGGTTTTCGGCCAATCCAAACGCCTCGTCATCTACCATGACCAATGGCAAGCTGGGCTCCTCAGTGCAGGGTAGAGGTCTGCTGGGAGGTATATTGAGCCGTCCCTCATGCAGCCGATATCCGAAGGCCGACTTGCGGGAATACGCGGGTGTCACCTTGGCTGCCATACGCTCCGACATCCACAGCCAGGAATTTGAGATGGGCATCTAACAATGCCAGTAGGACCACCGAAAAATATTTTTTGCAATTGAAATATGATGATCCAGAGTGGGGAGACTTCTTCACCCTGATGTGTTTCCCATCTAGGGCATGATGCAATTTGAAAACTGTTTTTTTTCCCAAAACCCATCAACGACTGATTCCCAAATGTCTTTGGTGGGCTCTGGAATTAAGACCTCATGTAGCTCCTCCCAAATTGCCACACGCTTCTCTTGTTATTTGGGACACTGTTGCGACGCCGAGAAGAAAGTAATGGTGCAGGGATACAAAACTTTGTCCTGTGGCAAGAAACCTAACATAAAAAAACTTTAACATATTAAAATAAAAACAGCATACAGTTATTTCCAACCACTAAGCCTATACCATCCACTAACCCTATCCCCTACCACGAACCCTAACCCTAACCTATCCCCTAACCCCTAACCCATATCCCCTAACCCCTACCCCTCACCCTAACCCTTACACCCTTAAACCCTACTCATACCCTATACCCTAACACCTTAACCCCTACTCCCACCCCTAAACCCTTATGTGTACTTATTAATAAAATTTGACTTACCTAAGTGCCACAAGCAGCCGTTCCTCCGGTGACACAGAACACCGCATTACAGTGTCCATCCTCACCAGCCTGGGCCTGAGCCTCCCCAATAGCTCATCGAAAACCATCACAGACATCCAAGTAAAGTTCATGAATTTTGCCAAATGTATACGCAGTTTGGCATAAATATTGGTGAAGTACCCCACTGACAGCCGCTGGGATACCATTGAATGCATCCAAACTCAACGACTTCTGCTGCTTCTCTCCTCCTCCAACTGTCTCCTTCTCCTCAGCCTCCGCAAGAAAATCAGCAGAACTGGCTCATCAATTTTCTGGATGACAGGATCCATGAGGAAATCGCAAAAAAATCACCACGAAACCACCAAAAACTCCCACAAACTCACAACTGCTCTCTCCTCTCTCTCCCTCCAACCAAAATGGCATTGTCACATGCTATCTAATGATTTTTTGATTAATTTTCTTTGGCATTGTGAGTAATTTGGGAGTGGAAAATAGTAAAGGCATGTCTTTTAAAAAAAAAAATGCCTGTTAGCGCTGATGCAGAAAAACACGTCAAAACATGCATTGACGCCAATGCAAAACGCTAATAAAATCACGTTTTTAACGCCGCTTTTTTCCTGGCATCGTTAATAGCTTTACACGCGCTTTTTGAAACTCCCGTGTGTATGAGGCCTTAGAGTTAGAATAAGCACTTAATCAAGATGGCCATGGTCAGAAATGTTGGGGAATTCTGTGTTTTTCCAAGTGATTTTTCAGCAAAATAATGCATGAAGACAGGGATGGATGGAAGAGTTTGGTTTGATTATTAAAAAATTAATTAAATAGTGTTTTTGGTTTGTGGTGCTCAGATGAAATGTAGTTCCATTTTAATAATTGTAATCCAGTGACAAAGTCCACTTAGGTATCTCTCCCTTTCACCAATGAGTTTACAAAGCAGGCTTTTGAACTGTATAATGGGTTTTACATTTTAACACACATATGGCAACTCAGGTTATTTATACTATCTATTAACCGGTTCCTGACCGGCTCAAGTTGGCAGCATAGCGCAAATCTCCGTTTATAAATGGCGATTTGCACATGCACAGCTAGGGGGCTCTGAGTGGGGCCATGGGTCGGGCAGACTCGATGTCCGCCGGCGAGCCTCAATCACCTGGTACAGCAGAAAAGCGGGGGAACCGCCAATGTAAACACGGCAGTTCCCCGCTCTGTCAGGCGGCATGACAGTGATCTACTGGTCCCTGTCATCGGGATCAGTTAGATCTGTCATGCCCCTGCCAGCCCAGACCCCACACAGTTAGAACATGCCTAGGGAACACAGTTAACCCCTTGATTGCCCACCCCCCCAGGTTAACCCCTTCCCTGCCAGTGACATTTACACAGTAATCAGTGTTTTTTTTTAGCTCTGATCGCTGTATAAATGTCAATGGTCCCAAAAAAGTGTCAAAAATCTGTCCGCGGCAATGTTGCATTCCCGATAAAAAATCGCAAATCCTAAAAAACATTGTTTTCTTTTTCAAAATTGTTCTTTTTTTGTTTATAGCGGTGATCAGAAGTGACATAGAGGTGATCAAAGACCACCAAAAGAAAGCTCTATTTGTGGGGAAAAAAAGGATATCAATTTAATTTGGGTACAACGTTACAGTGCCGAATCGCAAAAAGTGCTCTGGTCATTAAGGGGGTAAATCCTACCAGGGATGATATGGTTAAAAACTGATTTCATGCCTTTTCAATTAAAATATAAGCAAACTAGCATACATGAAATAAAGAGTGTTTTAATATATTTGCCTGGAATTGGTATATATTTTTTAAGGGTGAGTTGTTAACATTATCATAGATTCCAGCTGCACACCTGACTATTCAGCTTTGCTAAGAATGATGTAAATGTTGTTCCCCATAGCACCCTTACAAATACCACTTTTATCTCTTTGGTGTCTTAGGGAGATAGATACTTACATATCCCAGCATGTTTACCAAATTATTTTCAAGCATATAAGCTGCTTGCCTTATTAACTATTTTTGTTTCTGAGTTCCCAGCTGGTCTATGCATACCAACGTGCTGTCATATGCAGTTTTAGTATGGTCTGAATATTTATATATACTTTGATGTTTGAAGTTATTTTTTTCCTAAAATATATATTTCACAGTCAGGTATCATGCTTACAAATACAAATGTGCACTTGGAGTATGTTGAAACACAAAAGTCTTATTCTCATGACCATGTAGTTATAAAAAAAGTAAGCACATTATAAAGACAAAATGAAAAATGATGATGAAAGATATCAGTATGCATTGTCCATGATTTTTTTTATAAAACTGTGTTGCCATATTAATAAGGAGTATGTTTAAAGAGACTTTGTCATTGACGGTATAATAATTTACCCATTTCTATCATTTAAATGCTTACTTCCATTGTCTTCCCCTCTATGTCCTGCAGATGGCAGGACATACCAAGCATAGAATGAGTGGCCTCTGCAAGTCATGAATAAGCACTTGGCTTCATTCCCCACCCACACATGTGTAGTCCCTTCTCTTTCAGTCTCCTAGAATGTGAGTTTGCAATGCTTTGCATGCAACTGCCAGCACACCCTACAGATGACAGAGAGGGTAAAGCAATGATATAAGCAGCTTGAAAAGTAAGAATTATTTTACAAACTGGAGAACTGCATATAAATGTCCCGATCAAGCTGTAATACATAGGTAATTTGGGAACCCCTTTTTAGTTACTTTTTATGTTTCAATGGTTTTTATTGTGTTTGTCATAAGAAAAAGATAGATTCAAAAATCGTATTATGTAACAAAAAGAACAAAGTATGTTGTACATAAGAAAATATAATAAATGTACATTCGAACAGGTACCTTGACAAGGAAAATGCTAAATGTGCAATTGTACCATAATAGACCACCTGTGGTGTAGCTGGTTAAAATAGGGGGGAATTGTCATCACCCTCAGACACCCCAATGGGAACATACTGTGTCCAGAGGAGAGTGGATTGGTACCCCTCTTAAAACAAAGGGAAAGGGAAGAAGAACCACCAGGCACAATGTTGAGGTACATGGGGAGTAGTTACAAACTACTATGAGAACTGTCAGTTTCTCTTGCTATCTAGCAAATTAAGGGAGAAGATTGATAGGTTATGCAACCCCAACCATAGGGGAGGAGTCACCCCAGCATCATTCAGGGACGGTGCAGCATGTAAACCCACCGTTGGGGGGGTAATAGTGGTATCCTGCAAGACCTATCATTCATAGGTCTACCATTGATGTCACTACCCCTTCTGCAGCCTTACTTGAGTTGTAAGGTTGACCTGAGTTGAGATCTTGGGGAGCCAGTCCACCCGTCAAATGTTCCTCCGCCATTTGGGAAGGGATTTATGTAGGTTGTTTATATGGAAGCCCTCTAACTGGGTTGTAATTAGCAACAATGAGCCAACATGAGGAGGATCCATTCCAAAATTATCAAGGCATACTAGAAATCATGTACGAAAATCCAGAGAGGAGGCTTAAACGTAAAGGATGAGAGAAAGGAAAAAAAGTAGGAAACCAGAAAGATAGAAGCGAGAGCAGCTAAGAGAGATATCTGAGGGGAGTATCCAGATGTAAAGTTATCTTATAATGGGATCTGGAGATAAAAAGGCTTGAAGAAGGTCTAAAGGGGTACCTCATGTAACTGGCTCAGGATTCCCAAGTCCGCTCAGATTTCCCAACCGTGACCTGAATAATGATTGAAGCCTTTTCTTGGGCCATTATCCATTACATTTTTTATTTGCCTGGGCCAATGAGACAGAAGTACTTTTCCAAACCTTGGCAATCGTGATTTTGGCTCTCAAAAAAATATAATTAATCAGTGCTTGAGTGAATTTAGTGATTTTAGATGGGTGGTGGTTGAGGAGAGCGACCCTGGGATCCTGAGCAAGGGCCTCACCAGTAATTCCTCTGACAAATGAAAAATCTGGTTCCGAAAGCTACCTATCCTGGGGCATTCCCAGAAGACATGTAACAAAGAACCTGAATGTCCACAGTTGTGAAAACATGGTGAGGAAGCTTGGGGGTATAATTTCGCTATACGGGTAGGGACCATATACCAATGAGTCATGACTTTTAGATTGGCTTCGACCAGAGAGACATTATGTAGACCCCTAAAGGAGTGTTCAAAGCATAGATGCCATTTATTTAAGTCCCATTCAAAGTTAAGGTCTCTTTCATGTAGGTCGTTTTTCCAGAGGGCTCTGCAAGTGCTATGCAGATTAGAGAGATACCCCCTGCATTTCAGTAAGTTTGGAGCACCATTGTTCATATGGGGTGACTGATATCAGTGTCCGCTTTGAAACCCATACAGAATGTAAGAAATGTGAGATTTGGGTAAACCGAAACCTTTCTGAAGGTGGCATCTCAAGTTTACCAGTACAATGGCTCAAGGAAATAGAGCCAGAGGAATTAAAGAAGTGGCCTATTCTATAAAGGCCTTTGTCCATCCACTATTGTAAGGTTCATATATATCATTCACAGGAGTGAAGAGAGTGTTGTTAAAGATGTGGTCTAGATGGTGCCAACTAGAGGTAATTTTATTGGATTTGAGTAATGAGTGGCTTAGGGTCATCGAGTGAGATAGTGTTGGGGCTAGAATAGGAGGGTGAGGTTTGGGGTTTCTCCATAACAGGTAGTCTATTGTATAGTTTGGGACTGCCTGTCTTTCCATTATGACCCAATCAGGCTTAATACTGTTGGAGTAAACTACGGAAATCTGGGCTAGGTGTGGTGCTTTATAATACCACCATACATTTGGGAGTCCTAATCCCCCTTGGATCTTAGACCTATACAATACTTGTTTAGAGAGACAATGTCCCTTTTTACCCCATACAAATCTTATGATAGAAGATTGGATTTTAGAGATGTGTGACTTCAGAATTAGTATGGGGAGGGACCTGCATAAATATAAGATGCGAGGTAACAGGGTCATCTTGACTGCGTTAACTCTCCCTAGCCAGGAGAACCCACAGGCTGACCAGTTGAGTAAATCAGTAGAGAATTTCTTGAAGAGGGGTGGGTAGTTAGCCCCATATAAAAGCTTGATTGAGGAGGAGGTTAATGCCTAGGCACGGAATCGAGTGGGTATTCCAGGAGAAGGAGAAGAGGTCTCATAATCTTTCAATTAAAGCTAGGGGGGTCGAGATATTGAGGGCTTGGGATTTATTCATATTGACTTTGAGGCCTGAAATTTGGCCAAAATCCTGAAGTAATTTAATAATGTTAGGCATGAAGATGAGGGGAGAGGTGGCAAATAAAATGATGTCGTCCGAAAAGAGGGCACATTTATGTGTGTAGGGGCCATACCTTACTACGTGGATATCCGGGTGGTTTTTAATAGCAATAGCCAAGGTCTCTATTATTATGGCAAATAGAAGGGGAGATAAAGGGCACCCCTGTCTGGTCCCTCTGGCAATATAGAACGGCTCAGAGTAAACCCCCTGTAGCTTAACTCACGCAGATGGCTGGGAATAGAAGGTTTCTAACACTGAGATAAAATTGGGGCCGAATCCCCATCTTTTCAGAATGGAGAAGAGGAAAGACCATGACACTGTGTCAAATACCTTCTGAAAGTCCAATGACATCAAGTAACCCTCCTGTGGGGAGCCACCATGTCAAATCAACTTCATTAGGAAAATTACATAGATCGCTCTTCTTATTTGGTCCGGCCCCTGTCTGCCTGGAATAAAGCCCACCTGATCTTTGCGAACATATGAACCTATGAATGAGGCTAGGCGGTTGGCCAATGCCTTGGAGAGGATTATTATTTCATTATTAATCAGAGAGATGGGTCTATAATTGCCCACATCACTATGGTCCTTTCCTGGTTTTGTATTGACAGATATCGTAGCTCGAGGCGGGATCGAACAAACTACCTTTTCTCTGGGAATTAAAGTATCTAACCAGATAAGGAGCGAGCATGCTAGCAAAAGTTTTGTAATAGCAGGTGGAGAATCCACCAGGTCCAGGGGCGAACCATTGCATAGTCCCTTAATGACCTTTAGAATTTAAGTTTCCTGAATAGGGGTATCGAGGAGGGATCGATGCTGAACAGTTAGATGAGGGAGGGTGATCTCCCCCAGGAAGGCATCTAAACCCTTGGAGTCCTCCGCTCTATCTTTGTTGTACAATTTGGAATAGAAGGAGTGAAAGGTCTCCATAATGCTTTGGGGATTTTGAGTAATATCACCCTTCAGTGACCTAATTTTGGGAATAGATATAGTTTGAAACTTAGGGGATAATTTAGCTGCAAGTCTAGACCTGATTTTATCTTTAGAAAGGTAGAACTTAGCTGCTTGCCACCGTAAACTTTTTTCAGATGCAGAAGTGAGGGCAAGATTTAGAGCTAGCTTGGCCGAATCCAATTTGGATAATGAGTCTGGAGTTGGGTGACACTTATTTGCTTTACTGAGCCATTTAAATTCCTTTTCAAGTTTGTCTATATTGACCTTCTGCTCTTTTATAAGTTCAGAACCTAGCTTAATGAGGCCTCCGCGGATCATCGCCTGGTGGGAGCCCCACAAAGAGCAGGGAGAAATATCCCCCCCATCATTTTGCAGAAAGAATTTCTTCATATACTTCTCTAACATTTTACAATGAACTGAGTTACTTAGGAGGGACTCGTTGAGACGCCAAGGATGGGGGCCAGACAGGGCAGGGGATTTAGTAAGTTTCAGAAAAACTAGGGAGTGATCGGACCAGGCGATACCACCAATAGTAGCCTTAGAGGCAGTGCAGATATCCACTATAAGGAGGTAGATGTGGTTAATCCTAGTTTTAAGGGGAGCAGAGTAATGTGTGAAGTCCCTGGCTGAGGGATTTAATTCCCTCCAGATGTCCACTAGGCCCAGAGAGTGTAGTAAACGGACTATGTGTAGGCTTTGTTTGGGGGGCCTTCTGGACAGAGGAGCTCCAGTCCCCTTTTTGCCCAGGATTAGGTCTGATGCAATGTTCAAGTCCCCACCCATCACTAACCAGCCCTCAAAGTGTGGGGAGCATTTCTTTAAAGAATCTGGCCTGTCCCTTATTAGGGGTGTAGTATGAAATAAAGGTGTAGAGGCAACTGTCTATGTGTCCTTTAACTAGGATATAATGACCCTCCTAATCAGCAATCGTGTGGGAGTGAGTAAAGGAGAGCCTTTTGGAAAATAGAACAGCAACCCCTCTCTTCTTGACCTCTGCGTTGGACAAGTAGAATGTAGTGAATTTATGGTGGATAAACTTTGGGTTGAAAGATCTTGGAAAGTGAGTTTCCTGTAAAAGGAGAACATCTAGACCCTGGGAATGGTAATACTGGAACGCATTGCGCCTCTTGATGGGGGAGTTTAGGCCCTGAATATTATGAGACGCCACTCTAATAATTCCCCCCTTTGCCTTCTGGTTAGCCATTGTAACGGGAGAGGTAGAACTCTGACACTACATTAGCACATACAGTACGTTGCAGATCCTGATAAAGATCACTGTAATGTTATAACTCCAGGTCTGTAGAGAAGATCCTGCACAGGTACCTGAGGAATAGAAAAGAGAGAGATAAAGGGGAAAAGATGGGAAAGGTAGAGAAAGATGGGAAGACCCATGAGAGAGGGAGAACTGTTCTCTGTAGGCATATGACAGGGACTACCGAGCCTGTCAGTCAAGAGGGTGGAAATTCCATGTACTGACCTGACGCCACCCAAGGGAGTAGAAGCCCTAACTGCAGGTGGAGGAGCATTAAACCGCTCCAGCCTTGTAGCCCCTATACAGTGCGAAATCAAAGAAATAACAAACAGATAAACTATTTGAAGTGTTATCAACATGATGACCGAGTCCACGATTCTAAAATAAAAAAATTGGTATTTAACTCACCCAAACTCAAACAAGAATAAAAATGTAGTGAGCGTTGGAAAGTAGAGCATGAATCTGAGGAAAATTTGGGGCAGGTTGTCCCACCACAGTCACGGTGTGGAAGGCTGATTGGTAACTCGGGATACCGCATGAGCCCAAAAAAAAATCAACAAGAGAGACATGGGGGGGGGGGGGGTGGATTAGGAGGCGGGTGAAGAGTCCTAGAAAATCTTCTGTTGGGAAGGGGACCCACGTGAGTCCAAAGGATTTTGAAAATCAGGATGAGAGGTTATGTTTCAAGGGGGGATAGCATTCTGTTGTCTTCTCTGTTTTTGTTTGTGCCAGACTGGATTCAGGAGGCTCATTTGGGGTGGTCTCTTGGAGGAACTGTGGCGATTATCCGTCAGGTGAAGAGGAGCATCTTGAGAGATGAGGCCCAGTTGTAGCAGCAGATGTACCCATATGTTTTGCTTTTGAATTGGAACTGGAGCCTAAAAAGGAAGGACCACCAGTATTTTATCAATTTTTGCCAAGCACTCCTAGAAGTGGCTTTAGGGATCTTCTGCGTTGAATATGTAGTGCCCCACTAGTTATAGGTGCGTTTATTTTGTAGTAGGTTTTTGTTAGGAAAGGTAACATTTAGTCAGGCCTGACTGTAGGTGCAGGCCTGAATGTTTTGATTTGGGATGGGGAGTGGCTTAGTGAAGATTGAGTTGATTCAACAGATGAGGTCACCAGAACCTCCCACTTCTTTCTAGAAACTGGAGGTAGGTTTCTAGTCAGAGAGTTGGGAGGGAGATGGCGCCATCTGGAGTGTTCTAAGGAGCTCTGACCAATCCTCAATCAGGATTGGCACGGGGCAGGCCTCCTTAAATACTCAGGATGAGCCCAACCTGGGAGGAGTTGTTGGAGGTGGAAGTCTGAAGATGTAGCAGGAGATGCTGTGGAGGCCTCTACCTGGGAGGAAGCCCCCAGTCTGGGGGGTGACCTTGAGGCCTGGAGGTTTGGGTGCAGCCAGGAGTGGAGATGATTCCTGGAGTCGCACAAGGGAACAGGAGAGCAGCAGAGGTGCTACTGAGAGACTTTAAAGTGTCCACTGGAGTTGTGAGTGACAGGCCCTGGAAGCTGGAGGAGAAAGTGCTGGAGCAGGCTGGGAGAGGAAGTTTGTGGAAGCCTTGGGAGCCAGACAGGGGAAGGAGTGTCACTGTGAGGAAAGCAGGTCGGTGGGACCTGGAAGAAGAGGGATGGGCTGGGAGTTGTAGTCCATCAAAGGCCCAGCTAGTATCAACGTACTAAGCTACATATTCAGGGGCCCGTGATCCCTAGCCTGTAATGGGTAGTCCTGAGGCCCTGCTAACACAGTGCAGGCCTCACCATGTGCTAGCTGCGATGAAGAGAAAGAAGTAGAGAAGCTTGATAAATTTTGTTTTAAGCTGGAAACCAAAGTGATGTGCTGGAGAGTAGTGAAGGAGCAATAGTCTGCAAGTACAGTACTGGAGAGAGAATTGCAAGGAAAACGGTCAGCAAGCTGAGTGCTGGAGAGTTGTGAGGAGTAACAGTCTGCAGAAGGATAGTCTGCAGGGCAAGTGTGCATATACAGGACTGTATATGGAAGTCGTGTACATTTCTGGGGCATCCCACAGTCACCCCTTTTCCCCATCCAAGTTATTTCCCCTAAATAAAACAACAAAAACAAGAGCCGGCCTGGTCAGTGTCTCTGGATGTGTGAGATATGGTGGGATTGAAGACATCTACAAGGTGAACCACAACGATGGCTACTTCCAAGGGAGCACATGGCTACAAATAGTTGTGGGGGATAGGTTTGCAAAGATCTGGACTGGGTTTCCTTGAACTGAAATATTGTCAGAGTCTCTGGCCTTCCTCATTACTGCTTCTATAACTGCATAGTGGTGCGGTTTAGTTTAACTATGATGTCCCTGGGGAGACCATCTTGGCAGGGGGGGGGGGGGGTTTGGGCTGGAGGGCTCTGTGAGCTCTGTCTAACACCAATTGGAGTGAATGGTGGTTTGTGTCCATTGCATTAGGTTAAAAGAGGAGGTTACCTTCAGTAGTTGAGAAGTGGTTGAGGTGTTAACTTTGATTAGAATATTAAAAGTCACTGAGGATGATGGCAGGTACGTCAGAGGAGAGACAGTAGGTAGTATATAAACTTACTACTATCTGTAGACAATATTTGAACCAGTATCTAATGTTTGCCTTTTCAAATGAGTTGAAAAAGTCAACAGTTTCCATGGGGTGTATTTTCTTTTTCACATGAGTGTATATACCAATGAATAAATTAAGAGCAAGCATACCTAGTACCTTCCTTTCTAATGGTACAGAAATGCACCGAAATCCCAGACTCCTTGAAAATAGATGAAAAACTCAAATGCATGTCTGAACCAAATCCAACAAAGAAAAAAATGGCAACAGTAAAGACTTGGTAGTACAATGTCCTTTTAACTGAGTTGCTCTGCACATAGGGCACATGTGCCCAGTTTGCACCATAATATTGTGTTGAGATGCACTGTGGTGTATTGCATAACAATACAGCACGGCTCCATTTTTATGCTGTGCAGCGCACGGCAACACCCGTCACTGCACCACAGTGTTTCGCAAGGTGCTCTAATGCTAAGAATTGATTGATGTATAATTTTGTGACACTTCAATAAAGCTAACATAAAAAAAAATAAATGCAAGCAGTGTGATGTATGCTTCTCGCTGTCCATACACAACACACCTCAGGGCATGCACCATAGAGCATGCAGGCTTTTGTGAATGTGCCTTAACAGTTTTCATTTGTGAACCTGCACAGAGGAAATGTGGAGGCCACCCCTGGTAGCCTCCCATTGTGGAATTGTGTATTAGCCTTCTGGCTGTCATGCTGAACCCTTACCTCCTGTACTTTCTAAGGCATAGACCTGAAATAATCAAGCACATCAGAAATTCTGACACCATGATGAAGCAATGCATGTTTCATTATGGTGTCCAGAAAGTACTGAAGGCAGAGACAACTACCCAGCTAACATTTTGAGAAATAGGTAAAAAATAATGTCCTCTTTAATACTCTCATTATCTTTATTGGTTAAAATATTCTAGAATTAAATCGACCAAAATTAAATGTAACTGCATGATAAATAGTATATTTTATACTAAATGTCTATACTAAATAAATGTCTTGATTTTTAGGAGAAAAACATAACATTCAAACAGGTTTAAGGATTTTTATATCTGAGGTAATAGTATATGTCCACTAGATGTCACTATCGAATTATTTTTGCATAGCTCTAAGAATATTTGCTCAGCAAGTTCCTTCTTGCTGCCTTCTTAAACTATATTTTCAATTGAAAAAGTTTTATACAAATAAACCACATGTTTAAAATATATGCCTTCATTTTTGACAAATCAAAAATAGAGTGCAAATGTTAGTTTGTGATCACTGCCTTGTGCAGATAGAATTTATATTTATGTATTAAAGAAGCAAAAGTGTGTCTGCTTGGGCTCCGGAGAATTTGGGGAAGTGGTAAAGATACCTCTGGAATCTGTAATAGAATATATTGTTTTAAAGGAAACAGCACAATTTACATCAGGAGATCATAGACTATACATCCAAGGAATATCACAACTAGCACTTTGCAATCTTTTGGTTTTTTTTTTTAATGCTCTGTATTAAAATGTCTTTTGTTACTACAAAATTATATAAAAGCTTAATTAACAGTAATATCTACCTCTATAAAGGGGATTCAAACATAAGAAAGGTCCACTAGGAGGAGTATAAAAAAGACATCTCACTGATCTTATATTTAAATGAAGGACCAAAAACAGTCAGAAAAAAAAGATAGAAAAGAGAGAAAGAAAAAGTAACAAGGCGAAAAAATAAAAAAGATAGTAAGGAAAGGAAAAAAATAGCAGGAAGGAGAGGAGAAAAGGGACAAGGGGGGAAAAGAAAGGTCCCGGAAGCAGAGGCGGCTCTCTAATTAGGCAAATTAGGCAGTCGCCTAAGGCCTTGCACTCACAGTGGCCTCGCAACTGACTAATTTGACACTGACACCAGCACTGACATAGAGAGCACTGACACCAGCACTTTAACCACTTCCTTACTGGGCACTTAAACCCCCCTCCTGCCCAGACCAATTTTCAGGTTTCAGCGCTGTCGCATTTTGAATGACAATTGCGCGGTCGTGCGACGTTGTACCCAAACTAAATTGATGTCCTTTTTTCCCCACAAATAGAGCTTTCTTTTGGTGGTATTTGATCACCTCTGCGGTTTTTATTTTTTGCGCTATGAACAAAACCAAGAGCGACAATTTTGAAAAAAGAACAATATTTTTTACTTTTTGCTCTAATAAATATCCCAAAATAAAAAAAAAAAAAAAATATTTATTGGGTTTGGCCGATTTATATTCTTCTACATATTTTTGGTAAAAAAAATCGCAATCTGCGTTTATTGATTGGTTTGCGCAAAAGTTATTGCGTCTACAAACTATGGGAATTGATTTATGGCGTTTTTATTATTATTTTTTTTTTTACTAGTAATGGCGGCGATCTGCGATTTTTATCGGGACTTTGATATCCGGGCGGACATGTCGGTCATTTTTGACACTTTTTTGGGACCAATGACATTTATTCAGCGATCAGAAATTTAAATGTCCACTGATTACTGTATAAATGTCATTGGCAGTGAAGGGGTTAACCAGCTGGGGGCAGTGAAGGGGTTAACAATGTTCCCTGGGTGTGTTCTAACTGTGGGGGGGATGGGCTGGTTGGGACATAACAGATCTAACTGATCCCAGTGACAGGGATCAGTAGATCTGTTTGTCCCCTGTCACAGAACGGGGAACCGCCGTGTTTACATCGGCGGTTCCCCGTTCTACTGCTCTGTAAGGCGATCGCGGGTCAGTGCGCGCAGGGGGCGTGTAAAGGGGTGGGCGTCCATGGACGTCCACCCGGATTTTCAGGTCCGCGCTGTTGACGTCTTTTGTCAATAGCGCGGACCTGTACAGGTTAAAGCTCTTAATATATGCAATTTATAAAATTAATTTTTTTATCGCTTGAATAATTTTTCCCATTATGGGCGTGAGTAGGGCCTCATGTCTAGGTTATGCCTAAGGCCTCACAAAGCCTAGAGCCACCTCTGGCCGGAAATATTAATCCAATACCATGAAATGCCTTTAGGCTCCACTTTCATCTCTTCAAGCCATATGCACCAATTCAATGCCAATACTTATAATTAAATTCTACTTAAATTCTATTTAGTGGTCATAATATTCACGTAGCCTAGAGTGGACTTAAAATCCACCAAACATGGGCATGGGTGGCTTCGATTCCACAACCTCACCAACAAATGGAACTATATACAGGGTCCAAACGATGTAGGCATACTGGGGAGTAATGCCATCTTGTTAACATTTTATAGTTGATTTCCGTTGCTTTTGGTGCTAAAGACGAAGTATGGGCTAATTGAAGAATTTTGTATCTTTGGGCAGTTGATAATGAGCTCTGTAAATCGTGTTCCTAGGCTATCAGGTATCGTGGGTGGTCCAAATTCTCCATTAATTGAAGAGCTGTATAGAATTGTGATAATACCCTTTGCCAGAGTTTTATCTGCTGCAAAAATATGTTCAATATGCGTAAGATCGTTAAATGCTCTAAGAGGTTTTGGCAATGCTCGAATAAAAAGGGATAGTTGTAAATAGCGCCATTTGTCCATCTCTATGATTGATGAGGTCGTTTTAAGTTGAGATAATGGTTTAAGTTCCTCTTGATAAATGATATGATGAAGAAGGAGGTGTGGAGTATTATCCCAGGTTAAAAACACTGTATCCAAACGACCCGGGTGAAGTATAAATGACTCAAAATAGGTAACATAGGTGAAATATAATCACCATGTGATTTTCGCAGAACAGAATCCCAAATATCCAGAGTTCAGATCTCTGAACTTTTTTTGGGATCCAGGGCGTTAATTATAAGGAAGGGCTTGATAAGTCCCGTTCCAATTGAGTCCAAATTAGATTGATGGGGGGACCAGACCGCTATTCTATTTAATACTACTACATTATAATAGCCTTTAATATCTGGGAGGGCAATACCCCTTCTAAACTTTGGACTACATAGAATGGCCCTAGACAGCTGTGATTTAGAGTGTCTCCAGATGTATTTTTCAATGATAGATTGAAGAAGAAAAAGGTAACTAGATGGAACCCCGTAGGGGATCATCTGAAACATAAATAATAACCTTGAAAGTACATTCATTTGATGACATTCACTCTTCCCAACCAACTATGAGCAAGCAAATTCCATCGACTCAAATCGTCTTTTATTATATTAAGTAATGGGATATAATTTTCTAGGTTACCCAATGCAGGAGTAAGGGAGATACCCAAGTATTTTAATGAAGAAGCCTGCCATGAAAACCGAAACGTAGTTTTGAGGGTTTGATCATCTGTTTGTGATATTTTAATATTAAGAATCTCTGATTTTGTATAATAATTTTGAAGTTAGAAATGAATCCATATTCTGAAAAGGCAGAGATTAAATAAGGAAGTGAAGTCTTTGGGTGTTGTATATAAAAAAGGAAATCGTCTGCATATTTGTGTTCCTTTTGACCTACCTTGATACCACAAATATTAGGGTTCCATCGAATGTTATCTAAGCTGGGTTCAAGGGATAAGGCAAAAAGAAGAGGGGATAGAGGGCAGCCCTGGCATGTACCATTGTGAGGAATAAATATTTTACTAAACAACCCATTAATTCTAATTTGTACAGTAGGCCCTTTATATGAGGCTGCAACTTGAGTAAGCATTTTAGGTCCAAGTCCCGCATTCGGCAGAACTGCGAGGAGGTAATCCCAGTTCACCCATGTCTCTACCTGCAATGCAACTCATCTGATCTGGAGACACCCATTGTGGAAGGAGTGGGGGGCAATCTATTCGCCGGGACCTTTGCATATATCTTGGCATCTAAATTAATAGTGAGATAGGTCTATCATTTTCGCAACACTTTGATCTTTACCTTCTTTGGGAATGACGGTAATATATGCATGTAGAGTTTCAGGTCTAAAAGAACCCTCTCCAGATGCAAAATTCACGTAATTTGTCAAAGGAGTAATTCAAGTATTTTGAAATATTTTATAGTGTTTTTCAATATAACCACCTGGCCCCGGGGCTTTACCAGTTGCTACATTTTTAATGGCAAGGCCAATTTCCTTCTCTGAAATGGGTATGTCCAGTGAGCTTAAAGCTTCCGTAGACACTCTAGGCATATTTGTTTTAGATAAGAAATTAGTTTCTAATGAGAAGCCGGGTTGGACGCAGGATATTGCCTCTGCACATTATATAATTGTTGATAGAATTCTCTGAATGCCATAGCTATATCTGTCAAAGTATGCATCATGGAATTTGATCTCGTTTTAATCTTAGAAAGTTCAAAGTCTGCGCTAAGTATTTACTCGGCATGTTTCCCCACTCATCTCCCTATTTACCATCTCATAAAGTAGAGCCCTCAAATTTTCTTTGTTCTGTTAATCTTTGGAAAACAGAATGGTCCTTATCGCATTTATGAAGGCCCTCTAGGTCCCCAATCTGTCTCAAAGTTTCACGAAGCTCCAAGGCTCATTCCCTTTTTTTCCACGTGCCTAATTCTAATAGTTTGTCCCTTATTACGGCCTTGTGTGCCTCCCATCTAAGTGCTGGGGAGATATCATTACTAGCATTTTCTTCAAAATAATGACGCAAATGATTTGAATTCTCTTCAACATCATTGATGTTTGAAAGGAGCCATTGAGTCTCCAGTTTTTAAATCTAGCAGAGATCGTCGGTATGGAGAATCGGGCTGAAATTGGTGCATGGTCAGAGAGTGTAGCGACTTCAATAGTAGCCTCTCTCAACCACTCTAAAAATGTAAGCAATTTGCAAGCCTGAATTATGTAATATAGAGTACTATAAATAATCATCATCTTACTGGGTGAAATGTTCGCCATGTATCACTTAATTGATGTGCATTTAAGGGTCGTGCTAGGTATGCTAATTTTTTTAATTAGAGATATTTGAGGTTGAGCGGGAATTATTGCAGGAAGGGTTAATAGCTATATTAATGTCTCCGGCCACTATCATTAATCTTTGCGCAAAATCAGCTAAGGTTTCAAGTGTACATGTAAGAAATTCCACTTGTTGTTGATTAGGAGAGTAAATGGAGACCAAAGTACAAAGAATGTTTCACAGAATGCCCTTCAAGAATAGATATATTCCCTGGGTACCCACCTTCATATCCTGTAACTGAAAGTTAAGATTCCTGTGAAACCCAATTGCTACTCCTTTTGCCTTTCGGATATCTGACAAGCTATAGTACCAGTTCGGAAATAATTTGGTCAATCAGTCTGACAGAAGTGGTGTGGGTCAGAGGAGTTTCTGGTAAGAAAGCCACATCACATGACAGACGTCAGAAGTTGTAATTCACGCAGGAATTGATGTCTTTTGCCTGCGGCATGTAAACCGCATGCATTATAAGAGATAGTATTTATTGTCTCCATAGTTTCACAGGAGTCAAAAAAGCTTTCACTATATCACAGCAAAACCTTTGGCACTGCAAAAAAAAGAGACAGAGAGAAGTAAGTAGGTAATAGTCTGTACAGAAGAATAAGAAAAGAAAAAAGAACATAGGGACAAAAAAAAAAAAATTAGTCATTTTTATTAAGTCACATGTACTATTACTGCGATGGTGCAAGGAGGTATCTTGTAAGCTTAACCCATAGGGAGCAAGGATCAAATGTTCCAGCTCCCTCCTGAGAGGCCCAGGACAAGCCATTAAATTACATAACGTCATTTCAAGGTTATACAAACAAGGAGAGTAAGGAGGAACTGCAGTCTTGTTAAGCAGCAGAAAAAAAACGTAAAAGGATAAATTTGCAATTGTTTATCAGCTGCTCAATAAAGTCAATAATGTCAAATATAAGGAAACTTCTCACCCATGTTTATGTGATGATCTTGAAGTGCCAGAGCTATGTTTCTTCGAAGCCTTCTGCCATTGTGGTTCCGGGAGTGGTACAAAACTTGGAAGATGTTTTTGCCAATCAGGTAAATGCGGCAAGTTAATCTTCATATCAGAGCAAAATTTCTCCAATTCTTCTGGAAAACATAATGTGGAAGAGCAACCTTCTTTAGCAGTTATAAGGCAGGTGAGGAATCCCCATCTGTAAGTCGCTCTGGCTTCAGAGGGCCGGGGGCCATGCAGCACTGCAGTACCTCCTCTTTTAGCTCAATAGCTGTACGTTAATGCAGAGGGCTGGGGGCCACGCCGTGCTGCAATACCTCCTCTTGTAGCAGGACCCCTCACTGAGCCCTCAGTAGCTGTCCATTAGTGTCGTTTAATGCCCGCAGTATCTGCAGGATGAAGGCATAGTGCTGGGGGTCGCACTGCGCTGCAGTACCTCCTCATGTAACAGGATCCCACATGGAGCTTTCCTCAGAGATACCACGCGTCTCACTGGCGCCTTGTCATGATGTCAGAAAGCTGATGACACTGCATATTCTTATAATAGCATGCATTTTTATGTCCATAACAAATAGAAAAGAGTCATAAATGGATTGAAAATTAACCTGATTGGATGTTTTCTGTGGGCTTAAAGAGAATAAGGGGATGTTTTGTATTTTTAATGCTTTTTAGATACACTTGTAAAAAGAATTACATTATGTGTTAATGCTTCCAAACCTATGTTTCCATGTATAATTTGTAATGATATTGTATGCACATGAGGGCAGCAATATTTCTTTCTAGTCCCACACAACTGCTGTGCTTTACTGTTACTTCTTATAGTGCAAGTTTATGACTGTCCATCTGAAGATAAGGCATTCCCCTAAGATACACAATTTAATGATACCAGAATATGTGTACACTGAAAATACCTTACATTTTCTCTTTTTTTTTTCTTCCAATATTTTTATTGAAATATTTCACAGGATACATAAAGGGAAACGAGGATAATGAACATATCTTTTGGAATCACAGTTTTAACATAGAAGATGCATAGACTATAAGGTCGCTTATTACTTCACATATATTCTTTCATCTTAATAGTTTAGAAAGTCATACAACATTAACCTGGATTCTTTAGGCATCATTTCTTATTAACAAGGGTTAATGGTTGGTGATGGAGGTTGATTAAATATACGCAGGGAGCTCCTCGACGCCTCAGGGGACCCATCCGAGCGCCTCCAGACCACCCAGGCGTCCCAACTGGGATCATGGTGACTGGGTGGGGGCGCACAGGTCGGGTCAACCTGAGTGAGTCCAAGTCTCCCCGCTGCCTCTTCTTGACTTAACCACAATCCTAATGGAGCTTAAGTTATTTGTATATCATCACTATATTCAAAGCCTAGGATAGAAAAGGACGTAAAGGTCACACCGTTATAGCTTTTATTTCTGGTATAGAGGGTAAAGGAGCAGAGAACACAAGTGTACACTTGACACATCCACGAGTTGACTCCCAATCTACACTGTCATTTGGAACCAGAGGAACATTGAGATTACACTTTGTTTTCCCCAAATGTAGATGTGTCAGCTGTGTAGGTAAGATACTATTACTATTCTCTTCTTCATGGGCCTGGTGGTAATTCGGGAGTCGTCAAAGACCTGCTCAGTTCCTCAGGTGTTTAGCTGGTGTGGGTTACTCATTTAGGAGTGTAGGGAGAGTTCTACTGATCTTGGGCCGGGATGAGAGGTGTTGGGAGAGGCCTTAGTTATACATGGGGAGGTTATAAAGCACGGAACCCCTCGCCATATCTGGGGTTTATGAGTTTTACCTCTCTATATTACTCGAGGGGCCGGACAATTATTCATTTTGCTTTTGTCAACAATTTGTACTCCGCTGTGGTTTTAAAGCCAGCATGCCCAAGTCGTGCGAAATGTGTGTGATGTATCGTGTGATTGGTGGATAAGGTCTTCTAATTCTTCTAGTTTATTAATTCTTCTAAACCACTTCTGGATGGAAGGTGGGTCTGGGGCTTTCCAGTGAGTAGGAAGCGTCATTTTTGCTGCATTTAAGAGGTGCATTGTGAGGGATCGCTTATATCGTGTATACGGGGTTTAAGTGTGGTGAAGAAGCATTTGTTCTGGCCTGAGGTCTATCTGGTATGTTGTAATCTGGGTGGTCAAGCGTTGTATCTCCGTCCAGTATGAGGTTATTTTGGGACACGTCCACCAGATGTGGAGGAAGGAACCCACCTCCTTGGAACATTGCCAACATGTGGCCGGAATGGTTTGGTTTATTGTATGGAGTAAAAGGGGTGTTTTGTACCATCTCGAAAATATTTTAAATCCATTTTCTTGGGCTGACACATTAATAGATCCTTTGTGAATATAAGAGAGGATATTCTCCCAGTTTTCGGGGGTGAGTTCTGTATTAAGATCTCTTTCCCATGTTTTGACAGCAAGATTACGTTTGATTTTTATGTTTGAAAAGAGAAGGGCATAAATATCAGAGATTATGTGTCTTTGAGGGGAGGTGCGTGAGCATATTTCTTCTAAAACCGTACGTGGTCTTGAGAAGTTTGCTCACAGTTTGGGGTTATTCAGTTAGTGCGATAGTTGTCTATATGTCCAAAAGCGAATGGGGTTGTTAGGCGTTAATTCTAATAATTTTTCAAAGGACAGGAATTTCTGCTTCCCAAAGAAGAATTTGGCTCGTAGGACCTGCTTAGGCTTAATTTCAGGTAGTAGGTGCGTTTCTAGACCGGACGGGAAATCTGGATTATGTGAAATGGGTGTAAGGGGGCTTGGTACCGATGATATATCATAAAGGCGGCAACTCCTTCTGAAGGATTGCAAAGTCACCTGGAGGAGTGGGTGTTGCGTATATTCCTTTAGGGCAGGGTGATTTTGTAACCATGGTACGAGGTGTAGTGGGGTTGAGGAGAAGGCCTGCTCAATTGCTACCCATGCTTTTGTGGATGCATGGACGTTCCAGTCTACCACTCTGGTGAGCTGGCACGCCAAGTGATATTTTGAAAAGTCAGGGAGTCCTATGCCTCCTTTTAATTTTGGTAGGGATAGTCTGTCTAAGCGAATTCTCGGGCGTTTGTTCGCCCATATAAAGTCTGAGAAAGCTTTCCTCATTGAGGCAAAAAAGGCTTTCGGGAGCGAGATGGGTATTGCTTGCAAAAGGTATCCTAGGGAGAATGTTCATCTTGATGGCTGCAGCTCTACCGAACCACGAAAACAGTCCTGTGGACCAGGTCTTAAGGTCATGTTGGATCGATTGTAGGATTGGTTGGAAGTTTTTAGAGTACAGGTCAGTCAGGTGTGTCGGGAGTTGGATTCCTAGATATGTGATGGCTTTAGATTCCCATATGAAAGGGTAGTTTTGTTTACATTGTTCTAGGGTAGAGTGTGGGAGGGAGATGTTGAGGGCTCTAGATTTCACTAAACTGATTTGTAGATTTGATATTGTTTTAAAAGCGGATAGTTCTTGTAGTAAGTTAGGGAGGGTGATGTGTAGATCTGATAAGAACAATAGGATGTCGTCTGCAAAGGCTGCTAATTTATGTATCTGGTCTCGTACTTGTATGCCTTTAATATCCGGGTTATCTTTAATGCTACGCAAGAGGGGTTTCAGGGTCAAGACAAATATCAATGCTATGGAGAAGGCGTGCGATAGGTGGCCGTTAACCCGGACTCTTGCCGTAGGATTGGAATAAAGTGCCAGGATAAAGTTCATCATATGGTTGCCAATCCCTACGGCTTTTAGGGCTTCCGACACGTAGTCCCAGGCCACTCTATCAAACGCCTTTTCCGTGTCTAGGGACAGAAAGAAACCTTGTTGTTTGTTGGAACTGATCCAGTGATGTATATTGATAGCCTACAGTGTGTTATCTCTCGCTTCCCTGTTAGGGATAAACCCCACCTG
Organism: Glandirana rugosa; assembly: GCA_018402905.1. NCBI lineage: Eukaryota > Metazoa > Chordata > Amphibia > Anura > Ranidae > Glandirana > Glandirana rugosa. The sequence goes on along the minus strand of BLSH010427634.1, from coordinate 1,404,921 downwards.
ATCAAGAGAGATTGTCTGGGGGAGGAAAGGGAGTAAGCGATTGGCTAGGATCTTTGCAAAGAGTTTCAGATCCACATTTAGCAGAGAGATTGGGCGGTAATTGGGGACTCTGGTAGGGTCCTTACTGGGCTTGGGTATTACCGATATGTGCGCTGCTAAGAGATCTCGCGGGGGTGGGGCGCCCTGTCCTAAAGCATTGAAAGCTAACAAAAAATGTTTGTTGAGTGTGTCAAAAAACGTTTTATAGTAACCGGCCGTCGGGCCGTCAGGGCCAGGGGATTTGCCAGGTTTGGTTTGTTTCAGAGATATTTTTAGCTCTGTGAGAGAGAGGGGTCTTTCTAGGTCTTGGGCATCTTCTTTCGAAATAGGAGGGGTGCTATGTTTGTTCAGGAATTCTGTAATTATTTGTAGTCTTGTTAGGTGGTCCTGGTGGGGGAAAGTTGGGTTCAGGTTATATAATTTTTTATAATATGCAACGAACTGGTGAGCTATGTCGGGGATAGTGGGGACGGATTTTCCTTTCACATCTGTGATTGAATGTATGGTGGTATTAGCTCTTTTTGCCGCTAATGTACGGGCTAATAATTTGCCTGCCTTATTGCCGAATTCATAGAATGTTTTCTGTGATAGGATAAAATTTTTCCTTGTCCCTTTGGTCAGCTCATCTGCCAGCTCTGATCTGGTCTTGATCAACTCTTGTAAGGTTGCCTCAGCTAGGGATTTTTTGTGTGTTTTTTCCAGGGAGTGTATCCGCGTAAGTAGCTCATTTATGCGGGCTAACCACATTTTTTTGTGTTCGGCGGAAAAAGGGAGAAGTTCTCCTCTAATTCTGCATTTATGTGCCTCCCAAATTGAAAGGTGTGGAGTATCTGAAGCTCCATTTTCTTGGAAGAAATGTTGCAGGCACATTTTAATTTGTGTTATAGCCATTGGGTCAGACAGTATACTAGGGTCCAGACGCCAGGTCAGTGGTCTTTGTGTAGTGTTGGGAATGTTGATCGTCAGAGTGATTGGGTGATGGTCCGATAGATACATAGGTTCGATGGATGTGTGCTTCACTAAGGGGAGATCTCTTTGGGAGATGTATAAGGCATCAATTCTAGAGTACCTATTATGAGGTACCAAGAAAAATGTGAAATCTTTAGTGTGAGGGTGAAACGTGCGCCACATATCGTGCAACATAAGCTCACGAAGTAGATTCTTGACTGAGCGTAGGGCACTATAGGGGATGTGTGAGGAGCCCGAAGAGGTGTCTAAGAGTGGATTAATAGGGAGGCTGAAATCTCCTCCCAATATTAATATCCCTTCTTGAAATTCTGTGAGTGTATTCGTTAGGGATCAGAAGAACGGGACTTGCGCTGAATTTGGTGCGTAGATATTAGCTAACGTCAGGGGTTTTCCTGAAAATGTCCCTTTGAGGAGGATAAAGCAACCCCCTGAGTCCGCTTTAGTTTGGTCTACTTGGATGGGGCAATTTCTTGCCAGAAGGATCGATACCCCTTTAGATTTAGCGACTGGGTTAGCTGCATGAAAGGCTTTGGGATATCTATAGTTGTACATTTTCGGGATCGCATCTTCTTTAAAGTGCGTCTCCTGTAGAAAGACTATATCAGCCCTGTTTTTGTGCATATATGTTAACATTTGGGTTCTCTTCTCTGGTATATTCAGACCTTTTTTATTTAGGGAGATGATTTTTAGTGTAACCATGTTAATGATGATAGTAAGTGAAGAGGCTGTGGATTTGTAGCTTATCCTAATAGGAGTATGTCGAAGTGGGATGATTCCTCGTTAGATGGATTGGGGATTTATAGTATCCCGGATAGTTGTATGTGAGTGTAATGAAGATGTCGAAGACTAAACCGTAGAGCACAGTTTAGTCCTGGTGGTAAATTCTCCCCCTACTCTAGGGGTGAGTCCGATAATGGTCAGTGGTAAAAATAATGAGGTAAACTGTTTGGGAGTCAAATTGTGTATGTAGAAAGTACTCACTGTTGGAGGGTGGATCCGACGTCAAAGAGGAACTTGTTAATTCAGGAAATTAGAACACAGAATACTAAAATGAAAAACACAAAATTACTGAGAAGTAACAAACACTAGGGAAAAACTTTTGTATTACCGTTTGGAGCGTGGTTACCAAAGGGGGTCTTGGGGTAGATAAATTTGGTGCTTGTAGAGTCCATTGAGTGTTATTATATAATTTCGGGGCTGACAGCAATGTCAGATAGGTTAGACAATATCAGAGAAATGTTGGGGAAGAGAAAAGCATTTCAACATTTTACTCCTTTTCTCGTCTCGGGAGGGTTTCCATGCTTCAATGTCGGTGTTACCTTTAAAACCAGCAAACAACAACAACAGAAGTGTAACAACATAGATTCATGAAATAAAGTTTTTTGCCTGGGAGAATATCGTAGGTTAAGTAATCTTGAGGCAGGAAGGTATGCTTATATTAAGTATAGGGGGCTACCCTCTTCTAGAAAGAGAAAGAAAAGAGAGGAGTAGCGAACAAAGTACGAGTAGACCCTCTGTGTGTTAGGTGCGGACCGGGGTCTCTATCTTGGAGACAATATAGCTCAATTGGCCTAGTAGTCCATCTCCGCCCAAGTGTCTAAGCAGTAATGGTCATATTTGGATGTGGGCGTCAGTCCAGCGTGACCATGTTTGCTTGCCATATACTATCGAAAATCGGGGACCTCTGGGGTCGAACCTTGAGGAGAGAATCTAAAGGAGAAACGGTTATAGTGTCCAAGGGCCCGGGTCTTGCAAGGTTAGATCCAAGTTAGTGCACTATGTCAGCTTAGGGATGGAAGGAGGAGGATCTTAGTCCATGGTCAGGCTAGGTTATGTCTATAGGGAGGGGGAAGAACGATCATGAAGAGAGACTGGGTAGAGAATACTTAACCAACATTAGGTATCTTCAAAAGGTGTCAATAGTCTCTTCTAGCTCTCCTGGTGCGGGGGGGCTTTGGTTGGACTGATAGGGTTATGTCGACCAGTACCGGGGGGGGGGGTGAGGGCGTTGATCAGAAGGTGAGCGTCGCCTGCGGTTCCCCTGCTCTTGTGCGTCCACGGGGGCATGCTTGCGTTGGCTGCATTTCATGCCAAAGTCCGCATACCATTCTGGTACATCGACTGGTGGGATGTTCAAGATTTCAAAGAAAGAGGGTAGGTCTTCTGGTACTCTAAGAAGAGCATGTCTGCCTTGATTGAAGGCTGAAAGTGCGAAAGGAAATTTCCAACGATATTGTATTTGTCTCTCCTTGAGGATTGTAAGTAATGGACGTAGTGCTCTGCGATGTTGAAGTGTAATATTGGAGAGATCTTGATATAGGTGTAATTCCGTTTCCTGGAAATGGAGACGGGTTTTGTTTCGGGCTTTACGTAAGATATCTTCCTTCAGTTTGAAGTCAATAATATGGCAAATTATGTCTCTGGGTGGGTCAGCGTCGTTGCCTTTCGGGCACAGGGCTCTGTGAATTCTTTCCATGTGGATAGGTGAGCTGGCGGGTCTGTCTAGTAGGCCGTTGAAGATGCCCGTTACTGTGGCTTGAAGTTGGTTGGACTCTATTGACTCTGGGAGGCCTCTAAGTCTCAAGTTATGTCTCCTGCCGCGGTTGTCGTGGTTTTCTAAATGGCGGCTGAGTTCTCTAAGTTGCAGAGTGTGTGTATCTACCCATTGGGCAGTTTGGCGTACAACTGTTGATTGTTCCGTGGTCACCTTTTCAACCTCGTGTAGTCTGCCCGCGATGGTTTGGATATCGAGTCTAAGCTCTGATATTGCAGCTGTTAGTGTCTCCTTGATGTCTGCAGCTACTGATCGTAGGTCGTTCAGGCTTGGTTGTTGCTGAGGAGACAAAACAATGTCACTGTTACTGAGTGGTGGTAGAGGACGGGACCCCTGGGTTACTGCAGGTTGTGAGGGTGGCGAAGGGTTCTGAGCTGACATCATGTTGTTTCTCTGCGTCTGAAACATTGCTGGGATGCTTTGGCTCAGTCCTCCATTGGGCTCCCGGTGGGAGGGAGATATGGAGGCAGTACCCATTTTGTAAGATAGTTCTATCTTGTGGTGTCTCTTTAAAAATACAGGTGATGGAGACCCCCTTGGTGTAGGCTCCTATTTCAGACAGCCATCTCGTTATTCAGAGAAGGGGGTGGAGATGTTGTCGTGCCTTTAAGATAGCAAGGTTACAGTTCCTTAGTGAGGGCTCATGCAGATATAAGTGTTCTGTAAAGTTTCAGCAAATGACAGCTGTAGCTATTATCTTATGAAATGCAAAATAAATGGGTTTTCCAATTTGCTAATTTGTGTATCCCTTTGAGGGGTAAGGCGGCAGTCAGGGGGTTTCCAGCGGTTGTAGGGGCTCCCCTAGGTGACTGCTAGGCCTCAGGGCCGGATGTACATCAGGTGGCCTGCTCTATATGGCAGCAGCCTTGTGGCTTCCCTGCAATGGCTTATGGATGCACCTGTTGCCGTTGCCGGGTTGTAGTAGTCTCTGTGAGGGGGCTATATGCTAGATTTTGCAGGCCGGGACCAGCGGAGCTTGTGTCAGTGTCCCCGGATTACTCACACAGCTGTCCAGGCGTCTGTGTGCTGGGGGTCGGTGTAGGCTGCAAAGATGGCGGCGGCCGCTTCGCTGTGGACGAGGGGGGACCCTCTCCTAGTCCACCGCCCAGGCACGGATCACCGCGGCAGCTGGCTCAGGATGTGGCCGAAGGTGTGGTGGGTCGCCTCGGGGTCCGATGGACGCCGGGATCGGTCTCCGAGCAGCGGATGGCCGCAGATTGTGTGCCGTCTGCCCGGAGCTATGGGAAGTCGCGTCCACTCCTCTCGCTGTCAAGCCACGCCTGTACATTTTCTCTTTAACCCCTTCACTCATTAGGGTAAAACAAATGTTAATGCCTAAGCACAATTTAGCAATTTTGACACGTTAGTAAAACTGCACATAGCATCATAACTACTTTGTGCATCCAGGTGGATTATAGCTTGTTTTTTTTTCATTTGGTGGTAAATTGTAAAGTATATCTCCCATTTTTTAAAATTATTATAGGAAAACTGGCCCAAAATAGTATTTTTTTTAAAAATTGGCTGTATATTTCTTGTTACTACCATAACCTGAGAACAGCCCAAAATAAATTATCCTGCTCCGGACGATCACAGCGATGCCACATATGTGTATGTTAGTTGTTGTATGTACCTGTAGTACAGCCCAAAAACCATAGTGCACATTCTGACACTAACGGACACTGATACTAATTTAAAAAATGATTTTTTTAAAAAATCCTAGCCAAAATATACTGACCTTGACCTTTGATCCTGACCTTGACCTTTGACCCTTACTTGACCCAAACACTGACCCTGGCACTTACCTAGATCAAACCTTGATCTAGATATTTTTTAAATTTTATTTTTTATTATTTTTTTTTTCACCCAAGTGTCTGCAACATGGGCACCTGGCAGCTCCCCACCTTAACATTCCAGCGGTATGTAACCATGTGTGGGTAGATGGATTTGAAACATACATGCTAGGGGAGACTGTATTACCAATAGTATGTGCTTTCCTTGGGACATACCTGACCCCTTTACTCAACACCATTCTATAGCTTGGAATCACTGTGTAAAATGGAGAGGTATTTAGAAATGATGTGTTTTATCTCCTGAAACTGTGAACTGTAATGTGTGGAGAATACAAGGGAGTCAGCTGAACTATCTCTATTGCGTGAACAATGTTTCAGTAGGTCTACCCTAAACAGATTCCTAGCTTGTGAACTGGTCTGTTTGATGTCAGCTTTATTATATCTACATGCCCAAAATCTTGGCTCCATGGACAGAGCCTCTTTATCAAAATTGGCCAGACTTATTGAGTTTCATCTGGCTTGAATGAATTGTCTGCATGGGATGACTTTGGCTGGATGATGGGGGTGGCAACTACTGTAGATGCATGTAAAAGTGCGTTTTTAGAGGTCAGTTTTTTATATGAACGCACAGTGATAGTTTTATCCTGGGCAGACCCAAGCAAAACGAGATCCAGATAATTGATCTCAGTGGAATGTTCCTCTGCTGTAAATCTCAAATTCAGAGATTGTGCAAATAGTTCAGAAACTCTAATTAAATGGCAGCCAATGATGCATGTATTTATTTCACCCTATACATGGGATCTCTATCTCCATTAGTAAGCTCCAGGGGTGGGGTAAAACGCATTGGAAGGTGTGGCCTGGTTGGACCCTGGGCTGATGCTGTCCTACACCTCCTTACAGAATTTTGCTGTAATGTGCGACATTTAGGACTGCCTTGCCTTACTAGATGTTTTGAGCTGGGACAAGCTTTGTCCTTCTTGGCATTCCTAGTGGTTTGTCATGCAAGACGACCTGGTGGAATCCTGAGTGACAACTGTCATTTTTGTTGTGACCCAGATGAGAAAGCTGCACTAGGGATCAGGAGAAACCACAGCATAGGATCCACCAGGGACCCATCTCTTACAGTCTGCCACCCGGAAGTGATGTCAGGTGACAAGAACGCATTTTGGGGAGAACCTCATCTTCATTTCCTCAACCTAACGAAATGGGCTACCTCCCGATGCTAAAAACTCAATCTGGCATCTTAATTAACAATATAATCACCATGATACCAGGTAAATATAAACAATTATGTAAATGTAACATAACTATCCACATATTGAAAAGCTACAAAGAAACAATAAAAGTCTTAAAAACATGGTTTGGAAAGATGCACTCCTGAAAATGGATATTTTGCCCCATGTCCTTTATATCTTTCAAACCGTACCAATAAATATCCCACATTCCCTCTTTAGTTCTTTTTTTTTTGCAAATATAATTTTTTTTATTAATGCCCGGAATGGGCAACCATCATTAAAATACAATCAAAGTACTGATATCTCAGAAACAGTCAGCTAACAGACAGTACCTTCTTATACATTGGTCACATTACTCATCACTATTAGTATCAGTCAGCAGCTAGTTAGAAATGCTTCTTAACGTATGTATATGTATCGCTGTTAATCCGGTCGCCCGGACCAGGGCTTCTATTTTTCATACATATAATAAATGAGGGAGAGAAAGGGTGAAGAGAAAAAAAAAAAAAAGGGGGAAAGATGGGGGCAGTAAGAAAAGGGGCTAGAAGAAGGGGAGCAGGATTCCAAGGGGGGGGTGGGGTGGGAAGGGGGGGGTCACGCGAGGCAGCATCCATGAGTAACCTGAGAGGCGTAGGCGCAATTGCACCAAAACATCCTGTCGATTCAGGGAGACACATCAGTGAGCAATTTTTTCCCTTCATCTGAAAGTACAAATGTGTTCCAGAATCCCCAGGTCTTATTATATCGTTCCCTTTTATGTTGGAACGTAAGGACTAAATCTTCCATTTTATTTATGTGTTCTACTTTACGGAACCAGCTAGAAATGGTGGGTGGGTCTATTTTTTTCCAATTGAGGGAGATACAAGCTTTGGCTGCATTAAATAAATGGCGTAGGATAGATTTACTGTAACATTTTGGGGGTATCAGGGAGACATGTAAAAGGAAGAAAGCTGGGTCTTTGGGGATCTGGTATTCTGTCATTTTCTGAGCTATGGTGTGAACCGTCGCCCAGTAGGTCTGAAGTCGGGGGCAGGTCCAAAATATGTGGAGTAAGGTGCCTTTGTCCTCTCGGCATCTCCAGCATCTGTCCGTGGCATTGGGGAAGCACGCTTGTAACTTAGTAGGAGTGTAATACCATCTGGTGAGAATTTTAAAATTTGCTTCTTGGGTCTTTGTGGAGATGGACGATTTTAGTGTGAACCGAATAATGTTTTGTGTTTGTGCTGCCGTGAAGGTACAGTCCACAGAGGGACTATGGGGGTTTTACAATGTCATTTAGATAGGATGCGGTAAATAAATTACGTCGGTTTCGAACATAGAGGGAGTTAACCTTTTTTTATCTGGGTGGGTGGTAAAGATCGACCAAGGCATT
>BLSH010427634.1:1343568-1396952 GCA_018402905.1 Glandirana rugosa | reverse complement strand
CTGACATGGCCGTGTAAGCCGGGAGCTCCGCACCACTGACCGCCAATGGAGCGTGCACAGCAGACACAAGCCCTGGGACATGGCAGCTAACCGGTGATCCTTGGCCCCGACACCCATAGCAGCAACCTCATATGGCCAGCCCACCCGCCAAGAAAGACCTGGGCCCCCTTTTCGCCGCAGCATCACAGGCCGGGTGTACCAAGATGTGAACAAAATGTGTACCACTGCGCTACCCTATATAGAAAGAGACTTAATCCTGACACAGCTGCAGACTATCGATTGGGGGATTAACCACTCAAGAGTAAATGAAGTAAAAAGAATCTGCGCTTTGTGTCATGAACTCAAAAAGGTAAATTAAATCAAATCTGTGTATGACTCAAGATGTGATATATAAAAATAAAGAATAGTAACATAAACATGAATGTCCTTACACAAAAATACAAAGAAAAAAATTAATAAATAAAAATAAAAGTCCCATAAAATATGTGACACAGTTAAAATAAAAATCCAAAATTGTGTGTTGAATTCCAGGTCTGTATGACAACCAAAATGTTCATATATAATCCTCCACCACACCAATTCAAATGTGCGTGGTTCCTTCACCAGACAAAGGTTCTCCTTACCAGAGTCACATGACCCTCTATTACGGGGGTCAGTAAGCACCTGCGTGGATTTTGAGCCTCCACTCAGCCTCAGATGTTGGATATTCAACCCTCAAAACTCGTTAACGGTCCATGCAGCCAAATGGAGAAAAGACCACAATAGTGTGATACCATAAAAACAGACACATTTATTTATAAAATATTGCAGTTACAAGAAATCCAAAGTGTATGCGCGCTGAATGTCAAAGGTGAGCAGTATATAGATGTGAACTCGCGGTGAAAACAGGCACAGCACTGCAGCTCGATCGATTTCGTCCTACTGGACTTCTTCTGGAGCGTGAGTGCTGCCTGTCATCACCGTCTTTAAATATAAATGGCATCTATCCTGACTGGTTGCCACGCGAATCCGGCTCACCCTTCGTCTGCCACTAAATGATATCCAAAATGGAATGGGGCAATCAATAGATGAGGCGCCTTTCAAGTGCTCCCTCCGGGTGTCAGCAAAGGTTGCACTGAAAACAAAGGGAGAGTGAGGTGCACACCGCGCATGCGTCACCGCATCCGTGTGCGTCCAACGCTCTCCCTGATTTGCCTAATGAAACATCAATCTGCTGGTCCCGTCGGTTCTCAGCAGAAGACATCCGGTTGTAAGAGGAGGCGTGAGGCTAGTTACGCATTGCGCATGCGCCACCGCAATTTAATCTCTCATTTCCGGATATGGTCATCAAATACCGCAATGCAGCATGGGAATTGTAGCTTTCCTAAAGGAGAAAGTGGCAAGATTAACCATCGGCGGCAGCATTCCTATGCAACCCACCAGACGGTTGCTGTTATGATACACAACGGGCATTTAAGATTAATAATAGATGTATCCATACATTCCTATATAATATGCCCTAAAATTAGTAATGTTTGGCAGCAATTTTGAAAAGGACTTGGGGCAGGGTTCATTGTGGACCATACACCAACAAATCTACATCAGATTTTAAACAATAAAATTTGAATTGTAATAGAATAACATAAAAAGTGTCTAGGGAGAAAGACTGGATAAAAATTCTCAACAAGTATACATCATTTTAGACTCGAGAGTGAAGGAAAGTTATAAGGTGCTATATGGTCAAAATAGGAACGGAGTGCAAAGGATTAATTTTTTTTTTGCAAATATAATTTTTTTATTAATGCCCGGGATGGGTAACCATCATTACAATACAATCAAAGTACAGTTATCTCAGAAACAGTCAGATAACAGACAGTACCTTCTTATACATTGGTCACATTACTCATCACTATTAGTATCAGTCAGCAGCTAGTTAGAAATGCTTCTTAACGTATGTATATGTATTGCTGTTAATCTGGTCGCCCGGTCCAGGGCTTCTATTTTTCATACGTATAATAAATGAGGGAGAGAAAGGGTGAAGAGAAAAAAAAAAGGGGGGGGGGGAAGATGGGGGCAGTAAGAAAAGGGGATAGAAGAAGGGGAGCAGGATTCCAAGGGGGAGGATGGGGTGGGAAGGGGAGGTCACGCGAGGCAGCAACCATGAGTAACCTGAGAGGTGTAGACGCAATTGCACCAAAACATCCTGTCGATTCAGGGAGACACATCAGTGAACAGTTTTTTCCCTTCATCTGAAAGTACAAATGTGTTCCAGAATCCCCAGGTCTTATTATATCGTTCCCTTTTATGTTGGGACGTAAGGACTAAATCTTCCATTTTATTTATGTGTTCTACTTTACGGAACCAGCTAGAAATGGTGGGTGGGTCTATTTTTTTCCAATTGAGGGAGATACAAGCTTTGGCTGCATTAAGTAAATGGCGTAGGATAGATTTACTGTAACATTTTGGGGGTATCAGGGAGACATGTAAAAGGAAGAAAGCTGGGTCTTTGGGGATCTGGTATTCTGTCATTTTCTGAGCTATGGTGTGAACCGTCGCCCAGTAGGTCTGAAGTCGGGGGCAGGTCCAAAATATGTGGAGTAAGGTGCCTTTGTCCTCTCGGCATCTCCAGCATTGGGGAAGCACGCTTGTAACTTAGTAGGAGTGTAATACCATCTGGTGAGAATTTTAAAATTTGCTTCTTGGGTCTTTGTGGAGATGGACGATTTTAGTGTGAACCAAATAATGTTTTGTGTTTGTGCTGCCGTGAAGGTACAGTCCAGGTCCCTTTCCCATTTAGTCAGGCACGGCAGCTGGGGCTGTTCCAGTGGGGTGTTAAGTAAATCATAAGATTTAGATAGAACTTGATGTAAGTCCTCTGTATCTGTGCAATATTCCTCAAAAGTCGTCAGTGGCCTAATGAACTTAGACGGGTCCGGCAGTGAGCGCAGAAAGTGATGTAAACGTAGGGCTGGCCAGAATTTGAGGTGATACGGGCCTTCTGTTGCCATCAAAGATTTAATCGAAACCCACTGACCCTCCGAGATAAAGTCTATTGCCTTGTCTCTGCCTGTTTCCCCAAGGTGACTATAGTCCCTGGTTTCCAACCCCATCGGGAAGTGTGGATTCCCCACAATAGGGTATAGCGGGGAATCAGAGGTCGTAAAGGAAGTTCACCCCATTTCACTAGATCCCAATCGTAAGGTAGTGCCAATGGTGGGGTGTGACTGTAATTCGGCAGGTAGTGCCTCAAAGCACCAAAGCGCAGTCTGTAACGGTATATGTGTTTGTTTCTGTTCCAATTGCACCCATATTTTCCTCCCGCTGTGGCGTCTCCAGTCGATTAGTCGGCCTATGTGTGCTGCTAGGTAATAATGTCTGAGGTTTGGTACTGCGAGTCCCCCATACTTCTTTGGTAGGGTCATGTGTGATTGGGATATGCGGGGTTTTTTAAAGGCCCAGATGAATCGGAGGAACAATGATTGCATCTGTTTAAGGTAAGTTGGCGGCAACTTAATTGGGAGAGCTTGGAACAAGAATAAGAACTTAGGTAGTATTACCATTTTCAGGAGATTAGATCTCCCAAACCAAGAGTGGAGTCCCTTATGCCATTGTTCAAGCAATATGCGGGTCTTGCCTCTTTAGTTCTTTAACATCCTTATACGTGTGCTATATTTGGACCGATGGTCATGCTATAATTGGTTATGACACTCTAACCAGGCTCAAATATTTGGGAGGAGTGGGTCTGCCCCACATGGGTCATTATTATGAAGCAGTTCATATAGCTGGAATATTAGACTGGTTCCATAACTCTTTGAGGAAATTATGGTTACAAATTGAGGAATTACTATCTCCTTACCCCTAGTGTCCCTACCATGGATTTTGCCATCCTTACGTCCTCAGGCAAACTCTATATCTTTTTGTGTTTTAGCAACTCTTAAAGTCTTAACATTCTTTTACTATCTGCTTATATAAGTTCACTAACGCCACCTACAAGCAATCCTGAATTCCCCATGGGGTTGCTACTTCTAAAATGCATTTCTTAATGACAGATGTTATTGATTCAACCGGGCTCAAACTTTTAACTCAATTGAATGACTTTTTGCCCTGTCACTCAAGTAGGTGGCTATTGTATTTCCAACTCCGTAACTTCTATAATTCATTAAAAGCAAGAGGTGGTCTCCATCGTCCCCTTACCGTTTTTGAATCTTTATTCACATAACCTGACCCCCCTACACAAACTGTTACTCTCCTTTATATTTTTTTCCTAACCAAGATATTTTCTGACAAACCTTCTTATTTTGTGGAATGGGAAAGGGAGCTAGGAGTTATTTTTGCGGAGGAAGTTTGTAAATCCTGCATATGAACTCATTAATCTTCTGTTGCGAGTAAAATACAGGGACAAAATTACAGAGTCAATACGAGATGGCACCGATGTCCTTGGATACTACACAAAATATTTCCAAATACATCAAAACAATGTTGGCGATGCCTGTCCCATGTACACACCATGCAACATATATGGTGGAGTTGCCCTGTTTTGAGCCCATTTTGGGATAATGTCTAAAATATATAATGCCTTTGCCTCAGAGACAGTGCCCCAAACTCCAGAAATAGCACCATTATCTATGTTCCTAGAATCTGTCTCAGAAGTTAAGAAGGACATTTTTTGTTTCTTCTTAGTGGCTGCCGGGGCTGTGCTCACTTTTGTTGCCAGTGGTTTACACATTAATGGCTGTGTGTTGAGTTGCTTTGAGGGGACAGCAAATTTACACTGTTATACAAGCTGTACACTCACTACTTTACATTGTAGCAAAGTATAATTTCTTTACTGTTATAACATGAAAAGATATAATAAAATATTTACAAAAATGTGAGGGGTGAACTCACTTTTGTGAGATACTGTATATATGTACACACACAAAAAATAAGTACTAAAGGTGCATACTCAAATATATACAGTATAGTATATACATGTAACATGGAAAAAAAACTGCATATACAGCTATGGAATCCCTAATGGTCAATTCCAGCATATTATTATCATCATGTGAGTATCAAGCTCCTATATGTATATGTGAGTACCAAAAACGCATATTCACATACACATACACACATGTATAATAATATCGTACTGAAAGAAACTGCATATGAAAAAATATGAACCCCCTGTTTATTTATTTTAAGTTAAAGCAATTTTAAATTACTGTGTGGACATGAAGCTCCTCATTCAAACCCATTGATTATAAATTATCTAATTGGAAACTCAAGTAAGTTTCCTAAAAATATAATTTCCTGAATTTATCATCTTCAGAACGATATGAAGGGGTTGCTTGGATGGCAAACAAGCCTAAGAGACTGGGATTTTAGTTATGATACATAGCGAAGTGGCAAGAAACACTTTGCCAGTTGTTTTGTCACACTTCTCACCAAAGCATACCCACAAGGGTCTAATGGTTCTACCCATGTTAATACATATACAATGTGTGGGGTGTTAGCTCAATGGGGATCACCTTCCTTGGAAAAAAGCAGTCCAAATGGCAGGTTTGCTTAAAATCTGGCTTGTAGCCAGGTTTATTTAAAAGATAAATACTTGCCATCCAGGCACTAACTAAACAGTACAGCTTTCCTAACTGACTGGTGTAGGGCTTCTCCCAGACACCAACAAAGCACAGACCATGAAAACCTTTTGTCTTAGTCCATAAGCAAACTGTCAGCTCTCTCAGGCTGATGGTTCCTGAGTTCTAGGCCAGAGCAAAACTTTCCTCTCTTCCTGGTTATTTAAACCACCTGATGGTGGACTCTAGTGGACCACAAAATCTGGTCCAGGGACCAACCCCGCCAAGGTGGCTGGTAAAACCCGGACCGCTACCAGCTTAGTCCATTCCAAATGAACACATGAGGCAACACATAGTGACCATCGATCACCTCGCATAACGTCACATATCCCCCTCTCTGCTTAAGCCCCTGTGGCTGAGCAACAGTCCCTACCAGACAGTGGACCCAAAAAAGGGCATCTGCATTATTCTGGAGTTTCCCCGCCCTATGCTCCACTGTGAACTTGAAAGCTTGCAGACCGAGGAACCACTCATTGTCACCTGACTGTTTTTCTCCTTATTATCACACATCCACTTAAGAGGGGCATGGTCAGTGACCAATTTGTCTGTTGAGTTTTCTGCTAACATAGACCACTGGGTGCTCCTCCCCATCTCTGACCTGGAAAGGTAAAGCACCCAGTCCCACATCAGAGGTGCCCGTCTGTACCACAAATTCCTTTGTGAAATCTGGGGTCACGAGCACAGGTTGTGCACAAAGGCGTTGCTTCAACATTTGAAATGCCTTCCCTGCCTCCGGATTCCACTTGATCATGACGGACCCTCTCGTCAGATCTGTCAGTGGGGCTGCAATGGTGGCAAAATTGGGATTAAAACACCTGTAGTATCCTGTGATCCCAATAAATGCACAAACATGTTTTTTATTTATAAGTTGGGGCCACTTCTGAACTGCCTCAATGTCAGGACCTGTGTCATTGCTTCATTGCTTGGGTCTCCTGCTGCTGGCACTGTTGCGTTTAGAACCAATGGGTGTAGTTCTGTTGACCACCAGCGGGTGTCTCCCTGCAGATGGACCATACAGGTATTTAGGCTTCACCTGATAGGACTACTGGTGGTTTATAAGCTGCCTTGCACCTTGGTCCAGTGCTTTAGTATTTTTACTGCAAGCCGTGTCCCTGCCTGAGTCTGACCCGGTCCTGTCCTTGATTCTGCATCCTGATCCTGAGACCTGTAACCGGCTTCCTGCTCCCTCTTCTCTCTTTCTGCTTCTAGTACCTGGCTCCCTGCTCCCTTTATCTTGTGTCCCTGTCCTGTTTGCTTATGTGTGTTTCCCTCACTTGCATATAGTTAGTTAGATAGTTAGGTGTTCTTATATGGATTGCTATGTTACGTTTTTCCTTTATTTGCATTGTTCATGGTTTACAGGTGTTGGTTTTGAAAGTGTGTCTTTATCATAATAAATATATATATTTTCACTCACTTATCTGGTCCTGATTCCTTTAAGTGCAGCCAACCCATCTGATCATCCCTGCCGGATGCCTGCATGTAGTATTCCTGACATAATACTGAAGCCTACAATCAGGTCGGCTGCACCTGGGAATTAGGTCTGAGCACTTGCTAATTGCTGCAAGATGCAATCTGAGGAGATTTTGTATTTTTCACTGCTTGCAGAAGACAGGGATTATTCCTGGCAGATTTTGAAAGAGCAGACTAGGGAGCAATTGTTGGAATGCATCCGTCTGGCTCACACTTTCGTTGACCAAGGCAGTTTTTTGTTTGAAGAGATTCAGCTTCTCATTCAAATCTGTGCAGAGTTGGCTTTATCTAGTGCCCCTAGTGGTGGTAATGACTATGTCCCTCCTTTTAGTGTGGCTCAGGTGGAATCCTTGCTTTGGTTATTGGAGGATGACTCAGCCTTTTTCTTGAACACTACTCAACATGTTCCCAGCGGGTGCTAGTAGAATGTATTAATTCAGTGCAATCTCTGGTCAGACAGGCAATATGTAAATTAAATTTTGTGCAACCATTATTACAGGCATTGTCAAAAATATTGCACTGAGCCTCTGTCAGCCTGCAACCATCCAGTCCTGTGGCTTGACACCTGCCTGATGAAATGTCTTTCTCTCCATCACCCACAGCAACCACAGTTGCAGCTCAATATACCCTGCTTACTACTAAAAATCAGTACCCTGTTTCCACCCGCTGCACCTACCCTGCCTTTAACCCATCTACCTTTTCTCCACTGTCTGCAACAGTCCCACTAAAATCCCCCTCAGCAACTGCTCCCTCTTTCTTACCATCCTCCCGCTCTTCTCCTCCATCAGCTGCACCCACTACTTACAGCCCTGCATCCACATACAGAATTGCAGTGGCTAAACCTAAAAAGAAACAGAAGTTTTTACCAACCTGCACAATCATACCACTATCCAATCCACACCAGGCAATCTGCTCCAGTCTGCTTCCACAACAACCGATCTGTTCTAGTCTGCCTCCACACCAGCCCATCTGTTCCAGTCGGCCTCCACACCAGCCAATCTGCTCCAGTTTGCTTCCACACCAGCCAATTTGTTCCAGTCTGCCTCCACACCAGCCACTACAGTTCAGTCCACTATGGTTCCAGTTGCTTCAGCCAGACCTGCCACCACACCTGCCACTTTAGTTCAGCCCATGAACATTGGACCTTCTGCTTCTAACCTGCCTGTTGCTATCCCACCTGACTTTACTGGTTCTCTGTCCAGCACCCAGTTTGGCCTTATGGACTCTTTGCCAGCTAATCAATTTGACCTCACTGATCCTGTTCCTGATGCCCTGCCTGGTGGTCCGTTCTTGATGCCCTGCCTGGTGGTCCCATCCCTGATGCCCTGCCTGGCGATTCCGTTTCTGATGCCCAGCCCAGTTTTGGTTCCTGCTGCCCTGCCCAGCCTACTGTTCCAGTACCCACTGCCCAGCCTGTTGTTTTGGTTCCCACTGCTGTGCCTGCTGCCCAGCCTACTGTTCAAGTGCTCGTTGCCCAGCATGCTGTTCTGGTGCCCGCTGCCATGCCTGCTTTTCCGCTTACTGTTCTAGATCCCGCTGCCCAGCCTGCTGTTCTAGTGCCTGCTGTCTAGCCTGCTGTTCTGTTGCCCACTGCCCTGCCTGCTTCCCAGCTCACTGTTCCAATATCCACTTCCCAGCCTGCTGTTCCACTGCCCGCTGTCGTGCCCACTGCCCAGCCTGCTGTTCCAGTGCCCACTGCCCAGCATGCTGTTCTGGTGCCTGCTGCTGTGCCTGCTACCCAGCCTGCTGTTCCAGTACCCACTGCCCAGCCTGATGTTCCAGTGCCCGCTGCCCAGCTTGCTGTTCTGGTGCCTGCTGCCCATCCTACTGTTCCAGTGCCCAATACCCAGCCTTCTGATCCAATGTCTGATGCCCAGCTTGATGAGCCAGTTCCTGTTGCCCAGTCTGATGATCCAGTACCCGCTGCCCAGCCTGCTGATCCAGTACTCACTGCCCAGCCTTCTGATCCGGTACCTGCTGCCCAACTTGCTGATCCAGTGCCCATTGATCCATTGCCTGATGACCCGGAGCCCACTGATCCAGTGCCTGATGACCTGATGTCCACTGATCCAGTGCCAGATAACCCGGTGCCTGCTGATCTGGTTCCTACTGCCCAGCCTGCTAATCCAGTGGCTGTTGATGCTTTCCTGCCTGTTGCCCAGATTGCCACTGGTTCCCCCCTGCTTGATGCCCAGACTGACTCTGATGCTCCTGTGTTGTTTGCCTACGCTGGTTTCATGCCTGCTGCCAAACTAGTTATTGGTACCTGACCCAAACTTCCAGACCCTGGCGATGGGGCTCAAGGTCTATTACACGACTCAGTGGTCACGCCCCCCAGCGGGTTAAAAAACTCTGGCCCAAAGAGTGCAAAGAAGTTGGCGGACATAGAGGGAGGCTTTTCTGGACTTTTCCTGCACCCATATGGACTGTCAGGCTAATGACAGAATGGAGCATCCGGAAGCCGCTCCTTGAGGGGCGGAACTGTCAGGACCTGTGTCATTGCTTGGGTCACCTTCTGGTGGCACTGTTGCATTTAGAACCAATGGCTGTAGTTTTGTTGACCACCAGCAGGTGTCTCCCAGCAGATGAACCATAGAGGTAATTAGGCTGCACCTGGTAGGACTGCTGGAAGTATATAAGCCGCCTTGTGCCTTGGTCCAGTGCTTCAGTATTTTGCCTGCAAGCCGTGTTCCTGCCTGAGTCTTACCCGGTCCTGTCCTTGAGCCTGTATCCTGATCCTGAGACCTGTAACCTGCTTCCTGCTCCCTTCTCTCTTTCTTCTTCCAGTACCTGGCTCCAGGGTTGCCAACTGCCAGTAAATTTACTGACAGTTTGTAAAATTTTTATAACTGTCTATAAATATCAGGGTCTGATAATTTGTCACACTGTGCTGACTTTTTAAGTGTAAATCAGGCAAATTACTTGATATGGGTATTGTCAGTGTTTCCATGTTGTGTTTAAATATCAATTGTCTTAGTTTTTAATAGGAGTTCTGTTATTTTCAGGTTGCCAGTAAAAAATGTACTCCGCCAGTAAAATTTCCATGTTCTGCCAGTAAAAAACTCTGCGGGAGGTTGGCAACACTGCCTGGCTCCCTGCTCTCCTTATCTCGAATGTCCCTGTCCTGTTTGTTTATATGTGTTTCCCCCATTTGCATATAGTTAGTTAGGTGTCCTTTTATAAAACTGTGATCAGCCGTGATCCCAAGGATCACCGCTGATCACAGCTCAATTTCAGTTTATAAAGCAGAGATAATGGGGAGAGAAGCTGTTCTTCACCGATTATCTCTGCACATCTCCAACTCTCATTCACTGACACAGAAACGGTCAGTTTAAAAAGCTGTGATCACTGCACTTCACTGGTGATCTCGGTCAGAATTCACCCTCCCCGCTTCACCAGCTCAGAGGTGGAGAATTGGGGGGGTGAAGAGGGAATCCCGAGGAAAGAGGAAGATTAGAGACTTCCTCCTGCCTCGTTCAGACCCCCCAACACATCAGCCATGTCCCCCTGCCCTGTATATGTGTATATATGTACATACATGTATATGATGTATGTGTGTATATACGTGTACATATAATGTATGTGTATATATATGTATATATAAGGTGTGTATGTGTTTATATATACATATATAGTGTAGGGGGGCTAATAATTGTATTTACTGTTTGGGCGGGCTCCTTGGAGATGTCCGTTACTGAGCAGTGATAATTTATCACTGCTTAATAAATGGACATCTCTGAGTTTCTGTGAATTTCGGTGCCGTAATCTCGTAATGTCTCACGAGATCAGGGCGTTCTCCACAGTTTAAAGCGTTTGTAGATCACTTCACTTCACCAACTGTGAAGTGATCTACACACCTTTATAAGCAGGCACACAGGGGAGAACGATCTCCTTTGTGAATGCCGGAGAACTGTGCAGTGGATTTTTTACACTGCTTTATAAACGTACACCTTAGATAGTTAGTTAGGTGTTCTCATGTGGGTTGCTGTGTTACGTTTTTCTTTCATTTACATTGTTCATGGTTTACTGGTGTTGGTTTTTGAAGTGTGTCTTTATCATAATAAATATATATGTTTTCACTCACTTATCTGGTCCTCATTCTTTATCGTTCCATCTGGTTTTGGGACCAATACTATGGAACTGGACCAGTCACTGTTGGATTCCTATATCACATCCATATCTAACATGTTCTTTACTTCATTTGCAACTGCACCTGGATACAGGTATTCTATAGGGTTTTACATTTACGCAGACACCTGGTTACGTAATTATGTCATGCTGTTTAAGGCCTCATACACATGGGCGTTTTTTGACATCATGTTTTTTAGCGTTTTTTGCAACTCTCCATGTTATTCAATGGCCCCATAAAAACACTGACATTTTTGAGCTGTAGATGGTGTTGGCGTTAGTGAGCTAAAAGTAGAACCCATGGCCAGTACGTTCCGAGGCGGTAACATTTTGCCTTTTTTGACGCAGAGCCGGCAAAACGCTCACTAACGCGCGTTAACCAGCATTTTTGATGCCAGCGTTTTCAGGTTAAAAAATAGCAGAGTAATGATTTTTTAAAAAAACGGCTATTGACACTGACGCTTGCTAACGGTCAATAACACTCGTTAACGCTGATGCAAAACGCCAAGGAAAGCGCTGATTTTTGCCTGACGTCGGACCCAACGTTTTGCTAATGTGCCGGTGTGTATGAGGCCTAACTGTGCTCAGTCCAGGCAGGTGAGAGAAAAAGTCTCTAACCTTATTTACAAATTCTTTAACATCCTTTTGATGGGCCACTGACAAGGTTTCAGTTATGGGTACTTCAGGAATCACGGAGGCCATGTCCTTTTGGGGGGTTGGCCTTGCCAGTAAAGTCTCTCTGTCCTTCCAAGGTTTCAAGAGATTAATGTAATATATTTGCTCGGTTTTCCTTTTCCCAGGTGGGTAAACTTTGTAGTTTGCCTCCCCTAGTTTTACCATGACTTCAAAGGGACCTTGTCACTTTGCTAGGAACTTACTCTCAACGATGGGGACTAGGACCAGCACTCTATCACCAGGGTTGAAGACCCGGGTCTTTGCACCCCGATTATAAACCCTTCTCCAGGCCTCCTGGGCTTGCTCCATATGTTCCCCTACAAGCGGCATGACAGCAGCGATTCTATCTTGCATTAGTGATGCTCAATGACGCTTTGTTGCTCCCTCCCACGTTTCTTTTGCAACACCTAGAAATCCCATGCGATGTCTCCAATACAGTAGTTCAAAAGGGGAGTAACCTGAAGATACCTGAGGTACCTCCAAACATGAGCTATGGCAGCAAAAAATACCAGTTTATCCCATCTTTGTCCACCACTTTTCTTAATATACCTTTGAGGGTCTTGTTAAATCTCTCCACAAAATCATCAGTTTGTGGGTGGTAGACAGAGGTACGGACATGGGAGATTTTAATCAACTTACATAATTCTTTAGTGACCCGAGACATAAATGGGGTGTCTTGATCTGTCTATTCATCTTTTGGAATACCTACACGATTAAATACCTGGACAAGCACTTTGGCAATAGTTTTAGCTGAGATATTACACAAGGGAATGGCTTTAGGATATGGCGTGGCATAGTCCAATATTACCAGTATGTAAAGGTAGTGAAAAATCTGCGCCAGTGTTCCTAATTAATAGAAAAGTGATAAATAGCAGCTGAACACTAACCCAAACACAAAGGCAAACTGATACAAATAAGTGCAGCTCTAAATAATATAAATCATATAATCAGATCAAATAGAGGTATAAAGGAAGTCGATCAATGATAAAAAATTAAAGTAAAGAAAAAAATGCTTCTGTGCAAAACATGATTCATGTGCAAACAGTCCATAAATATTGAATAAGGTGCTTTCGTGCGTAGAAATTCATAAGGTGCACCAATATGCTGTATACATGAGAGCCTTCAATAAAACGATATTCCACCACTGTGATAACCAGTAAAGATGGTGGCTTACCAGAAAGCAGAACACAATATGCTTTGAAGTGATATAAATCACTAGGCAGAGGAACGGGTCACGGTCATCTGAAGCCAGAAGATATCAACATTTCTCCCTCATAGACAGGACAATCTCAGTCGGCTGTTTCTCCACTTTAGGATGAAATATTCCAGATCCCATAGTTGCACCAAAAAGAGAGACCATACATAGTGTAGTATGTCTCAACCAATTTATTTAAAAAGTGCAATAAAATATACTTGAATCTGGCCCTTACAGAGAGACATTGTCCTTCACAGTTTGTATTATGCTGATGGCCCCGGGCAGACTTTACTACTGGCCCCACCAGATCCATGCCAATCCTTTCAAAAGGCACTTCAATGTTTGGTAATGGTACCAGTGGACTGTGAAAATGGGGCGATGGCGCAGAATACTGACACTCTGGGCATCACTCACAATATTCTTTGATATCTGAATTTAACCCGAGCCAAAAGAATCTCTGCGTTATTCTCTCCCTGATCTTCTCAATACCCAGATGTCCCTCCATCATATGACCATGGGCCAAATCTAATACCATCCCACGATAGGGTTTGGGAACCACTAGCTGCTCTACCTCCTCCTCTACTTTCTTTACCACCTGATACAGCAAGTTATTTTTAAGAGTGATGTAGGGAAAAGACATCCTTACATTAGGTTCAACAGATTCCCCATCTACCATTTTAATGTTTTCTCTGGCTCTATTGAGTGTGGCGTCTTTTAGTTGTTCCATACAAAAATCATCTTTTCTGACTTCTAAGTCAGACACCATAGTCTGTCCACTCTCACTAATAGTCAGTCAGTTATTCTTTCTTGTTCATTAACCTCCAGCTGGGGGCTGGATACCAGCTCCTCCTGCTCCCCAGCCATTACAGAAAAAGGAAAAGGATCTTCCTCCTCCTTGGACATGCCAACAGTTTTCCTTTCAATTTGGTAATCAAAAGGGTCGGGTGTGAGTTCCCGTGTTTCCCCAGTAGGGGGAGCTCTGTCCTCCCGACTCTTTTTGTTTTCCCATAAACTCCAAAAGTGGGGAAAATCTCTCCCCACTAGGGCTTCATGAAGACATGAGAGTACCACCCCCACTGTCACCATGCCCCAAGGGGTATCAATCTCAACCACAGCAGTCTGGTAATCACGTGTGTCACCATGTATGCAGATAACTCCAATAGTGCTAGGGTGTAACTTTGCAGGATTTACACAATCACCTTTGATCAAGGTCACCCCACTACCAGAATCTAGTAGAGCTGTGACTGGCTTTCCATCAACTGAAATTACACACATTTGCTTTTCCATGCATTCCTGACATGTTGCAATACATGCTACCTGTGCAAAAAGAGACATGCGTTTTTTCAAGTAAGCATTATCACATTACATTGGTTCAGCAGCTAGGGAACAGTTAGCAGCAATATGACCAAACACATGGCAGCAATAACATTTTATATGCTCTGTACCCAGTCCTCTAAACAGCCTCAGAGACCTTCCTGACCTATTTGGCCAGTCTCCAGGTCCAGAGCCCATAGTCTCATTATCTGTGGCAACAGACTTGTAATTTCTTTCCACACCCTTGAACCCCGGAACAGTCTTACCAAATCCTCTGGGCGATTTTTCACCCCTAGAGACATTGGAGTGTGGCACGGATGGGTTCAACAAGTCCTTGGCCACTGTATATCTCTCTGCCAGGTCAATCAGCTGATTTGCAGTGGTAGTGTCCCCACGGCTGACTCACTTCCTCAAAGTGGCAGGGAGCGCATGTAGATAACGGTCCATGACCACACGTTGTACAGTCTTTGGGCCCGGCAAAGTTTCTGGCTGAAGCCATTTCTTGGTGAGGTGTATCCAAGTGCACCCGTTGAGCCCGGACTGCAATGGTGACGACCATGCGTGCAAGTATCTCAGCTTTCAGTGTCTCATAATCCTGGGCAGCCTCTGCTTCCAGATCATAATAGACCTTTTGGGGTTCTCCTGTCAGAAAAGGCACTAACAGTCCTGCCCATTGCTCTTTTTGCCATCCTTCTTGAACAGCGACTCTCTCGAAAGTCGCTAGGTATGCTTCTACATCATCTGCAGGTGTCATCTTCTGCAGGAAATAGCTGGCACACACCATTTTTTGCTCCACTAGTAAAGGACTTGCGGACCCCTTCTTTAATTACACTAGGGCTTCTGCAAAATGGCGATTCATCTCCTGCTGGACTGCAATGGCCTGGCAATTCGCCTCCTGCTGCTGGTGATTTTCCTCCTGCTGCGCTGCATCGACTTCTGCAACCTGGCGGTTGGTTTCCTGCTAGTGGCGATTGGTTTCCTGCTGGGTTGCAGTGGCCTACAACAGGACTTTTAATACATCATCCATCCTTCAGGAAGATGTCCGCCGAGTCCACCACTAGGGATGGGCCGAACACCCCCCGGTTCGGTTCGCACCAGAACTTGCGAACAGGTAAAAAATTTGTGCGAACGCCGTTAAAATCAATGGGACTCGAACATGAAAAATCAAAAGTGCAAATTTTAAAGACTTATATGCAAGTTATTGCCATAAAAAGTGTATGTATCAATGCAAAAAAAACAAGTTTTTAAATCGATTGGTTTTTCAGGAGCAGTGATTTTAATAATGTTTACAGTGAAACAATAAAAATGAAATATTCCTTTAAATATCGTGCCTGGGGGGGGGGGGGGGGGGGATCCCCTTAGTCTGCCTGTAAAAGGGCGCACCTCTGTGATTTTTAGAAGCAAAATTACATTTCCAAAGGAAAAATTGTAATTTATTATTGCGGCTGTAATGTATTGCCGGTTCCTGGCAATATACATAAGATCACTGAAAAAGCATTGCATTGCCCCCCCAGTCCATACCAGGCCCTTCAGGTCTGGTATGGATTTTAAGGGGAACCTCGCACCAAATTTTAAAAAAAATGGTGTGGGGTCCCCCCAAAATCCAAACCAGACCCTTATCCGAGCACGCAACCCTGGCATGGCAGGAGGGGATGGGGGCGAGCGAGCGCCCCCCCCCCTCCGAACCATACCAGGCCACATGCCCTCAACATCGGGAGGATGCTTTGAGGTGCCCCCAAAGCACCTTATCCCCATGTTGATGGGGAGAAGGGCCTCATCCCCACAACCCTTTCCGGTGGTTGTGGGGGTCTGTGGCTGGGGGGCTTATTGGAATCTGGAAGCCCCCTTTAATAAGGGGGCCCCCAGATCCTGATCCACCTCTATCTGAACCCCCACCCATTCACTAAAAAAGGAGTAAAGTGTTAAAAGAACAAGAGGCAGTTTTTTGACAAGTTCTTTACTGTGTAATATAGCACTTCTTCTTTCTTCCTCCATCTATTCCTGCCCCGGTACTTCTTCTGGTCTTCTATTTCTTCTTTCAGTATTCTTCCTTCCTCTCTTCATCTTCAATCTTCATCTTCTTCCTTCTTCTTTCACCGCCCCCGCTCCCACAGCCTTGCAGTCCAGAGGCGTCTCCCAGAATGGGCGATCTGCAGTCTGACATTTATTTTATAGGTAAGGTCGGGGCCACCCAGTGATGTAACCGAGTAACCCTGTCCCCTTCTGACATCATTTATTGTCAGAGGGGGCAGGTCACCCATTTACATCACCGGGTGGCCCTTCCCCTTGCCCCTTGTCAAACTGAAGACCGGCCATTCTGGGAAACACCTCTGGACGGCACGGTGGCAGCTGGAGTGGGGGTGGTGAAAGAAGAAGGAAGAAGAATATGATTTAAGGGGAACCCCGCGCCACAATAATAAAAAAAAATTACATGGGGGCCCCCAAAAGTCCATACCAGGCCCTTCAGGTCTGGTATGGATTTTAAGGGGAACCCCGCACCAACTTTTTAAAAAAATGGCGTAGGGGTCCCCCCAAAATCCAAACCAGACCCTTATCCGAGCATGCAGCCCTGGCATGGCAGGAGGGGTTGGGGATGAGCGAGAGCCCCCCCCCTCCAAACCATACCACATGGGGAGGGTGCTTTGAGGTCCCCCTCAAAACACCTTGTCCCCATGTTGATGGTGGAGAAGGGCCTCATCTACACAACCCTTGCTGGTGGTTGTGGGGGTCTGTGGGTGGGGGCTTATCGGAATCTGGAAGCCCCCTTTAATAAGAGGGCCACCAGATCCCGCCCCCCCCGTGTGACTAGGTATAGGTTACATTGTACCACTACTCATTCACCAAAAAAGGAGTAAAGTGGTACAAAAAACAAGAGGCAGTTTTTGACAAGTCCTTTATTGTGTAAAATAGCTCTTCTTCTTTCTTCCTCCATCTCCTCCTGCCCTGGTCCTTCTTCTGGTCTTCTGCTTCTTCTTTCAGTCTTCTTGCTTCCTCTCTTCATCTTCAATCTTCATCTTTTTCCTTTTTGTTTCACCGCCCCTGCGCCCGCTGCTGCAGCCGTTCCGTTCACTCCAGAGGCGTCTCCCTAGGCTTGGCTAGTGAATCACTGAATCGAATCAGTGACTCAACTCACTGCAGAGTTTGAATGGATTGAATCATGAAAGTGAATCTGATTCAAATCATTGTCAAAGATCCTACCCTTTCAGGATGAGTAGAGAGGGAGCTGAAAACAGCAGCCTCAGCTCATGATTTGCATACTTAACTATAACAGGATTAGCAGTGTGAGCCATCAAGTCTCCAAATAAATTACAGAGCATACAAGCTTCTCTTTTGTATCATGCTGGTGTGTGAGGCAGGCAGCAAGCCAGTCCAGTCTGTGAAAGACAGAGAGAGAGAGCACAGAAGTATCAACATTCTTGTTTTGTAACATGAGTTATGTGAACCAGCAGTATAACTCCTGAATCTATGAGTGACTCATGAGAGCACATTAGACTCATGAGTTGTGTGAGCCAGCAGTATAACTCCTGAATCTATGAGTGACTCATGAGAGCACATTAGACTCATGAGTTGTGTGAGCCAGCAGCATGGCTCCTGAATCTATGAGTGACTCATGAGAGCACATTAGACTCATGAGTTGTGTGAGCCAGCATTATAACTCCTGAATCTATGAATGACTCATGAGAGCACATTAGAATCATGAGTTGTGTGAGCCAGCAGTATAACTCCTGAATCTATGAGTGACTCATGAGAGCACATTAGAATCATGAGTTGTGTGAGCCAGCAGCATGGCTCCTGAATCTATGAGTGACTCATGAGAGCACATTAGACTCATGAGTTGTGTGAGCCAGCAGCATGGCTCCTGAATCTATGAGTGACTCATGAGAGCACATTAGACTCATGAGTTGTTTGAGCCAGCAGTATTGCTCCTAAGTTTATGAATGACTCATCAGAGCACATTAAATTCACGAGCTGCTGTGAGAAGTCTCTGAATGAGGCTCTGTCCACAATTGGTGCAATCTTGTGGTAAACCCTGCAAATCCACTGCGTTCCCGCATCGCACTTGATTCGCAGGCAGTTCACAAACTGCCTCGCGCAAACCGGTGGGAGTTAATGACACCCTGAAATACTCTTGGTCTGTTATGTATAATGCAACCTATGGTTCAATAAAGGAATTACAAAAAAAAAAAAAAATGAATGACACCCCATATCAGTTAGTATATCACAGTGCAAACTGTCAATTCAGACTGGAATCAGATCCGATTCTGGTACAGACCAAAAAAAAGGTCCTGCACGACTTTGGTCCAAATGTGATGCAAATTCAGCCATACAGATCTGTATGGCTGAATTTGCATTGTATAGACATTGCATGTGATTTGCACAGCAGTGCGTTCAGGTCAGGATCCATTTACATTTTATTTTTTAATGGTTTTTGTATAATTCAAGGTATGTTTTTTTTTGTTTTTTTTTGCTGTATTGCAGAGAACAGTTATTGCAGCAAAATAAAGTTATTTAACGTCTAATATGTTGACTTTGCTGACTGAGTATATCACAGGACTGAAGTTCATGATCCTTAATTTTAGCATGGAGGAAATGAGTAGTGAGTCGATTCAGTGATTCAAATCATTTCACTGAATTGATTTAAATGATTTGAATCACTAAAAAGAATCACTTTGCCCAAGTCGGCCCACCCCTTCTTATAAAATAATTTTATTTAGGTTTGACTCGAACAGCCAGCCCATCCCTATCCACCACGTGTGGGGGGATAGCTCAATGGGGATCACCTTCCTTGGAAAAAGGCAGTCCAAACAGCAGGTTTGCTTAAAATCTGGCTTGTAGCCAGGTTTATTTAAAAGGTTGCATTTTGAAATCAAAATAAGCAAAACAGAAAATAAATAAATAAATCCTCATAATCCGGGCACTAACTAAACAGTGCAGCTTTTCCTAACTGACCGGTGTAGGGCTTCTCCCAGACACCCACAAAACATAGAACATGCAAACCTTTTGTCTTAGTCCATAAGCAAACTTCCCAGTGTCAGCTCTCTCAGGCTAATGGTTCCTGAGTTTCAGCCCACAGCAAAACTTTCCTCTCTTCCTGGTTATTTAACCACTTCCTTACTGGGCACTTAAACCCCCCTCCTGCCTGGACCAATTTTTAGTTTTCAGCGCTGTCACTCTTTGAATGACAATTTTGCGGTCATGCGACGTTGTACTCAAACAAAATTGGTGTCCTTTTTTCCCACAAATAGAGATTTCTTTTGGTGGCATTTGATCACCTCTGCGGTTTTTATTTTGTTGCGCTATAAATGAATAAAGCGCAACGATTTTGAAAACAGAACAATATTTTTTACTTTTTGCTATAATAAATATCCAAAAATAAAATATTAAAAAAACAAATGTATTCATCAGTTTAGGCCGATATATATTCTTCTACATATTTTTGGTAAAAAAAAAAATCGCAATTGGCGTATATTGATTGGGTTGCGCAAAAGTTATAGCGTCTATAAACTATGGACATTGGTTTATGGCGTTTTTATTTATTTTTATTTTTTTACTGGTAATGGCAGTGATCTGCGATTTTTATCGGGACTGCGATATTGCAGCGGACATGTCGGACATTTTTGACACTTTTTTGGGACCAATGACATTTATACAGTGATCAGATCTAAAAATAGACACTGATTACTGTGTAAATGTCATTGGCAGGGAATGGGGTTAACACTAAGGGGGCAGTGAAGGGGTTAAATGTGTTCTCTGGGTGTGTTCTAACTGTGGGGCGGGGGGGCAGGGTTGGCAGGGGCATGACAGATCTAACTGATCTCAGTGACAGGGATCAGTAGATCTGGCATGCCCCCCTCACAGAACGTGGGAACTGCCGTGTTTACATCGGCGGTTCCCCGTTCCGGCTCTCTGTGAGGAGAACGCGGGCCTCCGGCGGACATTGGGTCCGCCCGACCCGCGGGCACGCTAACATGGCGTGCGGCGGTGCGTGCGGCGGTGAGTGTGCGCCGTCGGCGCTGGCGGGAGCGCGCCCAGCATGGGTCAAAGGGGAGAGGACGTCTATTGATGGCCTCCCGGCATTTTAGAGCCTCTCTGTAGCCTTCATTCGGCTATGGCACGGACGGGAAATGGTTAAAACACCGGTGGACGGTGGACTCCAGTGGACCACAAAATCTGGTCTGGAACCAACCCCGCCAAGGTGGCTGGTAAAACCCGGACCGAATTCCACCTTAGTCCATTCCAAATGAACACATGCAAGACGACACATAGCAACCATCGATCACCTCGCCTCGCATAAAGTCACAAATGTTATACGATGAAGACAGTCAAATAATACAGAAATTCCGTTATTGGCCTTTTTGTCTTTAAAGAAGTGTGTCCAAGTTGAATGTGGGCACAAGCTAAACACTTATGTTTTATACATTGATGAATGCTTGGAGTGTCATGGACCAGCCACCCAGCAAGGGGGTACCTAAGGGTTAAAGTTGTGCAGAGTAATTTCAGAAATTGGCACCAGGCTGACCTATTTAAACATCTCAGCAGCCCACAGACTTTGCTGTTTGATCTGCAGCTTTAGTGTGTGTTTTCTCTGTATCCCGCTTGTACCTGCATCTGACCTGGCTCTGTCTGACTATCCGTCCCCCTCCGACCCTGACCTTGGCTTGCCTTGACTCTGCTTTTGGACCCCCTAACTTGCTACCTGTTGCCTACCTCAGCCTGTCCACTGACCATCCTCTTTGCCTGTCCTCTGATATACCTGTCTGCCTGCAACTGACCCGGCCTATTCACCCTGTCTCAGCCTGCCTCTTATCCACCCATCCAGTGCCTGGACTAACCAACTTTAGCAGCCAGTACCTATTCTACATCACGCACCCGGAGGGCATCACCGCTCCTCTACTGCTGCAACAACCACAAAGGCACTTCTACTCCACTGCATTCTTGGGGCTACTGTCTCCACTCCAGGGGCCCCAGAACCAGAGCTGTATGGGTGGTCTTCTCCTACTTAAATCAGGCTCTACTACAAGGTACGTGTCAGTATCAAACAGCCATGCCTGAGCCTGCAGGAGGTGCCACTCCCATGGAGGAAGCCTGCCTCTCTCCTCGAAGCCCTCATGCCAGCCCTACAAGCCCTGCAGGAAGGCTATGTCAAGCTGGAGGAGCGCATGCAGACTCTCACAGCACCCACCAGTACTGCAGTGGACCTAGCCTGTATACAAGTGGCTGCTCCCTCAGTTGTCATGCCGCAGCTGGAACCCTGAGTCCCCATCCCGGATAAATTCTCGGGGGATCGAAGTAAGTTCCAAGTCTTCCGGAATGCCTGCCAGCTGTATTTTGCGCTACAACCCCAGACTTTTTCACTGGAGGCCACGAAGGTCGGATTCGTAGTCTCCCTGCTCCAAGGGGAACCCCAGGCATGAGTCCACCTGTTGCTTGAAGCAGATGGCGCACAAACACAATCCAGCCTTCTTTGATGCCATGGCTCAGCTCTATGACGACCCTCAGCGGACATCCACAGCAGAGACTGCCCTACGCGTGATCCAGAGTGGCTGAAGATTACATCTCGGATTTCAGGCATTGGAGCACTGACACCCAGATGATTTTTCGAGGGTCTCAAGGATGAGCTGGCTCGGGTAGGAGTACCTAATACCCTAGAGGAACTTAGCACCCTGTCTATTCAGATAGATCGTGGTCTCCATGAACGCCGATCAGAAAGGGCAGCCCAGTCTAACCGGCCCGTCTGGATGGTGCCGAGGGCCCCGATCCTTACCTCACCCAGCATGATTCCTGCTCCTTCACCCACAGACAATCCTGCACCAGACGCTCTCAAGCCCATGCAACTGAGATTAATGCGTCCAGCACTAACACCAGATGAACGTCTACGCCTCAGGCAGAACAACTTGTGCCTCTACTGGCCGGGAGCCTGGCCACTTTGTGCATAACTGCCCAGCTAAGATCCATAAGTACCCGCCTCTCATTCCTGATAACCTGTCTGTGCTATCTACCAATGCCTTTCACCATGTCTTGCCTCTTGCTTTAGTTGCCGGGAAGAATAGTCGCAGTCAGCGCTATTATTGATTCTGGAGCATGCAGCTGCTTCATTGATCTGAATTTTGTTGCTCGCCAACATATTCCCTTACAGCCCAAAAAACATGGACTATCCGTCTATCTGGCTGATGGTTCACACCCCAGTTTTGGACTAGTTACCCAGGAGACACCCCTTATTTCTGTTAAGTCTGCCCAACATGAGGAATTTCTGAGCTTGGATGCCATTTCTTCCCCACTCTTCCCTGTTATTATAGGCCTGCCCTGGCTTCGGGCCTACAGCTCGCAGATCTGTTGGGCGACAGGAAAGGTGCAGTTCCGATCCCCATACTGCCAAGAACACTGTATATCCAGACCCATCGTGCCTTCCCCGACACTACTTTGTCTTGAGGCAGACTTGGATACACAACAGTCAGTGCCCGAACCCTACCACCTGTTCTTGGACGTCTTCAGCAAGCAGGGGGCAGACACGCTCCCTCCACACAGCTCCCTTATGACTGCCCTATAGAAATTCCCTTTGGGTGCATTTGCCCGCTGTCAGAACGAGAGCAAGAAGTTTTAAGAGAGTATGTCAATGAGAATCTCAAGAAGGGGTTCATACTTCCCTCCGCATCTCCCGGCGGGGCAGGGATATTCTTTGTCACTAAGAAGGACCACACTCTTCGGCCCTGTGCCGATTACCTGGAATTGAACAAGGTCACGGTAAAGAACCGCTACCCACTTCCTCTGATGACCGAGTTATTCCAGAGGCTATTGGAAGTTCATTAAGGGGTTCTCTGCCATAATTACCCCATCACGCAGCTGACCAAACAAGGTTTACGGTTTTGCTGGAACCCCGAGGCTCAAAAGGCCTTTGAGACCCTCAAAAGACTTTTCACATCAGTCCCAATCCTTAGCCTTCCTGACCCATCTCTGTCCTTCATCCTCAAAGTGGATGCCTCTGAAACCGCTGTGGGTGCCATTATCTCTCAACGCCAGGGTACCAGAAACGTAATGCACTCCATAGCTTTCTTCTCACGAAAACTTTCCCCAGTGGAGAGGAATTATGACGTTGGGGACTGAGAACTGCTGGCAATTAAATTAGCTTTAGAGGAGTGGAGGTACTTGTTGGAATGTGCAGCTCACCCCATCCAAATATATACTGACCACAGGAATCTAGAATATCTGAGAGCTGCTCAAACCCCGACAAGCCAGGTGGGTGCTGTTTTTTTCACGTTTTTCATTCCATTTGACTTATTGACCTGGATCCAAGAATGTTAAACCGGACGCACTGTCCCGGATGTATGATGACCCTAAGGGTCCATCTGTCCCTGACACCATCTTGCCGGCAGGAAGCATCCTGCTACTACAAACTAACCTTTTTTCCCAAATCAAACAGGCCTCCGTGGGTGCTAGCAAACCCATGGGAGTAATCCTGACATCCAGAGATGGGTTACTATGGAACAGGAACCGATTCTTTGTACCTGAAGCCCGACGTATACAGGTCCTGAAATCCCTACATGACCACCCATTAGCCGGCCAATTTGGTGTGCACAAAACCATTGAACTAGTACGACCTTCTGGTGGGCCGTCTGGAAAACTTCTGCAAAAGATACATGAACACCTACCCCATCTGTATTCGGAGTAAGACGACAAGGAGCAGAGCATGGGGCCTGTTAAAACCCTTGCCCATTCCAGATAGGCCCTGGCAGATGATTTCGATGGATTTCATCGTAGAACTTCCACCATCACCAGGGATGCACAGCAATTCTTTTGGTGGTCGATTGGCTGTCAAAAATGGCCCATTTTCTGCTGCTAAAGAACACCCCTTCCGCTACAGAAATGGCTCGGGTGTTTATCAGGGAGGTCATGAGGTTGCACGGAGTGCCCACTAACATTGTGCCAGATAGAGGTGTACAATTTACTTCCTGCTTCTGAAAGGCCTTATGTGAAAGGCTGAAGACTGAACACACAAACCAAACACTTGAGCAGTATATTCAATGCTTTTACCCGGCCTCCTCCCAGAATCCACCGTACCCGCGGTCCAAAACACAGTGGACTTTCTTAACCATAACAACAAGATCCTTCAGGAAGCAATGGCCAAGGCGCAGGCAGATAATAAGGCAGTTTTTGACAGGAGAAGAAGAGGGGAATTGCACCTGCAGCCGGGTTTGGCTCTCCACTGCTAACCTCCGGCTAACCTGCCCCTCCAAGAAACTTGCACCTAAGTTCCTGGTAGAGAAAAAAATAAACGAGGTGGCATACAGACTCTCCCTACCTGACTCGCTGAGGATCCACCCCGTATTCCATGTGGCTCTACTAAAACCTGCAGTAAAGGATCCCTTCCCTGATAGGGAGTCCAGACCACCAGAACCCATCTTAACTGACGGCAGTGAGGAATATGAAGTGGAGGAGATCCTTGATTGCAGGAGAAGGCGAAATGGGGTGTAATACCTAGTTAAATGGAGAGGCTACAGGCCAGAGGACAATTCCTGGGAACCTGAATGCAACATTCACGCAGGAAGATTGGTGCAGAGCTTTTTTTGGGCCCACCCAGAGAAGAGAAACTTGTTGGGCACCCAGAGGTTGCCCGTGGGGGGGGGGGGGCAATATCATGGACCAGCCACCCTGCAAGGGGGTACCTAAGGGTTAATGTTGTGCAGAGTAATTTCAGTAATTGGCACCAGGCTGACCTATTTAAACATGTCAGCAGCACACAGACTTTGCTGTTTGATCTGCAGCTTTAGTGTGTGTTTTCTCTGTATCCTGCTTGTACCTGCATCTGACCCAGCTCTGTCTGACTATCTGTCCCTCTCCAACCCTGACCTTGGCCTGCCTTGACTGTTTGTGGAGCCCCTAACTTACTACCTGTTGCCTACCTCAGCCTGTCCATTCTCTTTGCCTGTCCTCTGATATAGCTGTCTGCCTGCAACTGACCCGGCCTGTTCACCCTGTCTCAGCCTGCCTCTTATCCACCCATCTTGTGCCTGGACTAACCAGCTTCAGCAGCCAGTACCTATTCTACATCATGCACCCGAAGGGCATCACCACTCCTCTACTGCTGCAACAACCACAAAGGCACTTCTACTCGACTGCGTTCTTGGGGCTACTGTCTCCACTCCAGGGGCCCCAAACCAGAGCTGTATGAGTGGTCTCCTCCTACCTAAGTCAGGCTCTACTACAAGGTACGTGTCAACTTGTATCGAGAGAAATAAAGTAATGCTCTGTTTGGGGACCATCACTTTGTTTTTTTTCTTGGCGCAACAAGGTTTTTAATATTCTTAGATTACTCTTGGTTTATCCAGAAAATGTTGTTGTAATTTGGGATCATTCAGCAGAATGTCACAATTCTTCCAAAATATTTTGTGGATAGCTAAATATCACTCATTAAATTGTGTTATAAACAGAGGGCCCTTGATTTCCTTTTGGGTTCCTGTAAAGGTGGTTGGGGCACGATGGGGCGCAATTCCTCCCAATGACACCAACGATGGGACGCAATTCCTCCCAATGACACCAAAAGTGTGTCACAATTCCTCACATTGACACCAATGATGGTGCACAATTCCACTCAAGGACACCAACAATGGGGCACAATTGCTCCCAATGAAACAAAACATGGGCCATTTTTTTTCCCCACTGATGTCAGGACATTTTCTACTCCCAATAGCCCCAGCCCCACCCCGCTAAAGTCTGAAGGACAGTAAATTGACCCTTTGTTTAGAAGGTTTGGAGTCCTTTGTTCTAGAGTACTACAGTTTTTCCTGAGCCTAGGCTTAAAATGGGTCCTAGAGTGCCCTCTGTATTGTGAAACAGCTCCAGATCTAGGGGAACTAACATTTCTTTGCCGATCACAGTGGTAAATTGAATTCCAAAGGGATTATTGTTACAGTGCTCCACAAACTCTTTTATAATATCATTATTCCCCTGCCAGCTGATGATCACATCATCAATGTAGTGACCATAAAAAATAATATATCTGGTAAAAAGATTATGGATCCAGATATACAGATCCTGCCCATATCCTAAAAACAAATTTGCATAACTGGGGCTAAATTGGCACCAAGTGCCAAGTATCTATTAAAAAAAACTAGTTCGAGAAACAGAAGTATTTTTAATATAGAATAAACCTGGCTGCTTCCACCAAAAAACTTGCTTGTTGGCTATTCAAGTTGTTATCTTTGGCCACAAAATATTGCAGGATTGAAAGGCCCATGTGATGTGGTATAGAAGTATATAGGGAGGTAACATCTGGGATAAATCTGTGAGTAATACCCTCCTCGTGTTCATTTATCAAAGGTCTCTAGCAGATGGCCTGAATCCTTGATATACAGTAGGTTAGCAAAGCAGAGACTAGAGTTTGTAGAAAAATTTTTTACATAATCCAGTAAACAACTGGTTAGGTAATCAATTGTTGCCACAATTGGCCTGCCTGATGGATTGTCCTGTTTCTTTATGAATTCTAGGGAGATTATAAAAGTATGGAGTTGTATAGTGGTCTTGACAGAGAAAGTTTTTTTTATTTCATTTTTAATATTTGTATCAACATTTGACCAGTTCTTGTTCGTACATTGGCAATGGGCCTTTTGGAAGAGCCATATATGTAGAAGTATCTGATAGCAACCTTGTGATTCCTTCAGATAATATGTACAGTTTTGGACTACAAAGCTACCCCCCTTGCCTGATTGCTTGAACAAGATCTCTTGAAGTTGTTTTTGGCCCTTTGGAGCCATAAGTTCTTGCTCCAATAGGTTAGCTCAAAGTCCTCTTGGCTTACATAAATCTATCAGATCCTTTTAAATAACGTGATAAGGAAATTTCAATAAATGGCCACCTGGCCTGATCTGGATTAAGCAACCACTGTGGCATAAATATATTATGAGTGATCTTATTCTCAACCAGAGGGAAATTGTATCCCCAAGGTTCAGCATTTGCCTCTACTCCAGATTATGCTTGTAGTTCCTGGAGTATTCCTAGAACAACTAGATCAGTCTGTTCCCAGTGAACCTTTGGTTCATCGCCCATAGCTGTATCTGTAAATATTGTATTTTTTTCTTCCCAATTTTCCACAGTAGAATTGTTTCATCAACAATACTCCTGCAAATATATTCAAGTCTTCAAATAAATGAAATAAAGTTGGTTTAGTTGTAGGTGCAAAATGTCACCCCTTTTGTAGCACCGAGGACTCACACTGAGGGCCCTTGGTGGCTGTTTTTTCCCTTTTTCTTCCATAGAATTAGCTCAATGCTGAGTGTGGGAGCCATTCATATTAGAAAATCTTCATTGAGTTTTCTCCTGTACCATCCTTCCTGCAGAGGCTCATCTGCATTATTTAGTTTCACACAGCCCACCTTTCTGAAGACGAGAGGTGATCTGTGCCCCACCAAAATGTTGACATTGGTTAATTACATTGAAAATCTTCCTCCTGCTGTAAGTCACATTGGGAGCCCCTACTGTAATGGATTGCACCCGGGCCAATACCCCTACTATTATCTATATATGCTGTATATACAATATATATATATATATATATATATATATATATATATATATATATTTTTTAATATTTCGTTTAAACTTTTTTTTTTTTTTCCTAGCCTAGAACAAATTTCATTTGTGTGTGTATGGTGTTATACCTTACCTTTTTTATCTTAACACTTTTAGCTGTTTCATATTTTTATATATTTTTATTGTCATTCAAAATGGGGAAAGGGAGAACATTTGAACAACCCACAGTGTGGGACTGGGGATGGTTATATGGTAAAAACATGCCACATCTTGAATAGTTTAAGGAATTACAATATGCACAGAAAACATGGACTTTACAAGCATGCGTTACAATAAAATCGTACTTTATTTGTTACAAATAGAGCCCTAGGGCTTTTTACAAAAAATCTTTTGATTATTACATATATTTTAAAATTGGGACATGATTGAATCAAACACATTGAACATGACATACTGAGTTAGGCTATTCTTCTCTCATCCTGCGCCATCCCAATGCGATTGGGGTATGGGGGAGGAGAGAGTTTGCCCACTTATGGTAAATGTTTAGACCTGAGGTGAATCCTGTTAATAGGTAACAAAATAACCTTAAGGTATATCCAATATATAAAGAAAGGATGAAAAACTTGTATCTATATATAAGGCTTCAAACCACCAGGATGTACAAACTTGAAAAGGCTCTACTAGTTTCGCGCTGTGAATATGCGCTGCGTCTGGAGCACTCAAATGACAATCTATTAAATTAGAAATAAGCATGTCAATATACATATACATACAAATAAATTGACAGTTTTTGTTATAGTATATATTTTGTAACAAAAATATGCAAGGGATATCTAAGATCACTTGCATAGTAAAATAGAGTCAATGTTTGAATCGAGTGCGGCACATGTCCCTCTAGTGGCCAACAATCAGATGGAAATGATGTAGGATTGAGGGTATCCCGGACACACCACACAACAAGACCTATGCATAGGCAGTCATGAGGATCTGCACATAGTATAATATAGATGTTTATTCAAATAATTGGTGTTTAGCAAGATATGTGACAAAAGCACATGCAAACACGTCAGGGTGTGTATAAACACATGTGTGTACACATAAGTGCACACACATCCCATGCACATGTAAACCCACACAAGGTATAGCTAAAAGTATTTACCTGACTCGTCAAATAGCACCCGGTATATAGAAGGAATAGGAGAGTGGAAGTATGTAAAATCTTCCCCAGCATAGACTAGATAATACACACACCTATTTGTAAATTAGAGGGGTTCCCATCTAATTAATTAGAAGGTCAAACAGCTATCCATACACAGCAGTGAATGACATCTGAAAAAAGACCAAAAGACCAAACTAAGCTATCAGCACAAGAGGGAAAGTTTCAACCAGTGAACTAGCCCAGCTAAATAGTAATCTTACCTTAATGCATAAAATATACGTGTGCTTCATGCCTCATAAGGCCTCGTTGGTATAAAGGGGTGTGTGTGGTTGCAATCAATGCCTAGGAGATACTGCCACTTATAAAGTGTGCAGCCCCAATCAATGGCGTCTGACCAGACACACCGACAAATGGCGTGTGATGTCACTGACCCGGCGTGTTGTTCCCGCGCAGGCGCCGGACTGCCCTCACGCATGCGCAGCACCCAGCCGCATCCATGACGCGGTCGGGCACCACCCAGACGAGGAGGATGCCCGGCGCTCCAGAGTTAATGAGGAGGCCACCAGGGATCCTCGTGGTGTGTGCCTCCGCATCGCAGTGCCGCCCATCACACACACTGAGGTGGGAGAGGGGAGTATAATTTCTCAAAGATATATACTCTTCAACAAGCATAACACTAAAAACGTTTGTATTGACAAAAACTCCAAAAGCAAGCAGAAAGGGGAATATGTGAGGGTGAAGAGAAGAATCATATATTATGTATATTTTTTGACAAGGGAATACCTAAAACTATACAAAACAAAGTCACTGTCCCCCTCTATAACTGGCCATTACAGCAAGGAACTATGGAAAGGCAGATACAGACAAAAAACAGAGAAATCCAAGCTCAACTCACTGACCAGTCTGCCACCAACCGAATTCACCCGTCTAACAGTAACATTTAAAAGACAGGGGGATTGGTTACACACATTTGCAAGTGTATGCGTAAGCTGCAGGCCCCGACAAGGCTCCCTGTGTACTGCAGACCTAACTCTGTATAAGAGGCTTCACAGTGGAAGCACATACAATTTAATGGATAGATGGAGGACAGGTATTGTATTGAAATTACTTCAGGTAACACACTGGCCAATTTTAAAATATATATAATAATCAAAAGATTTTTTGTAAAAAGCCCTAGGGCTCTATTTGTAACAAATAAAGTACGATTTTATTGTACCGCATGCTTGTAAAGTCCATGTTTTCTGTGCATATTTTTATTGTTGATATGTAAAAAGATTCTGCTATGTACCATTTACTGACTTGCCTTTATCCCCCTTATATACCTGGTGTCTTGGTGATTATAGTGTTAATGAATAAGCCAGATTGGCTTTTTAGCCTCAGGAGGTAGCCCATTCTGGTGAAAACTATAAATAATCCAACGCTTTCAAAAGTCATGCACCCTCAAAATCATGTGCTTTCTGTGAAAATGTAATGTACTGTAAATCCCCAAATTCAATAAAGGTCCAACATCTAAATCTCCACTTATGTGAAATTCTTCCTTTTTTCTTATAAAAATATTAAAGTGGTTGTTAAGCCACTTGTATAAAATGCTCCCATTCCCTCTGTATTAGCACAATAAGTTCCCCTGTGCCTGTGTTATAACATATATATAGTTATCTGTATAGATAACACTCAGGCTTCCTACGTTCAGTTGTCGTTTTTCTCTCTCATCTGCTCAGAAAAGTTTTCCTGAGGGTGGGGCCGAGCACTGCTGCTGAGGTTAGCTGGAGAGAGAGCCGTGTGTAGGAAGCCGGTGTGTTATCTATATAGATTAGAATATTTATGATATAACAGGGGCAAACTTTTTTGTTCTAATACACAGGGGATTGGGGCTTTAAAAGTTAATTATGAGAGCAGAGAAGATACTCTACTACTGACAGGGAGAGGAGAATAGGAGAGCTGCTAGTGACACAGGCTGCACAGACCACGGGCTCTCAGGATCAGCTAATATGATAGGGGAGTCAGCACTCAGGGGGGAAGTCATGACCTGGCATTATCAAACAGGTATTTTAGGGGATACAGAGGGATAATTTAAAAAGCAAAAGCACCATGCTGCTAATTGCACATTAAAGAGACAGGAGCAGGGGGGCGTGGCTTGGACGTGGTGGATGGAGGACGTGACATGGGAGAGCTCTGATCCCCCAGAGACAATCAGAAGGCATCCGACCCTTTTGAAGACAGGTGAGCTACCTATACTCACCTAGGAGGCTTCCCCACGCTTTCCTCTTCACCCCGGTCCAAAAATCGCGGCTGCCGGTGCCCGACCTCCGCGGCCCCACAAATTTAGGCCGCGGCTTCATTTGCGGCCTAGGTCGCGGCTGCTTTCTACAACCATCCCGCGGCTAATCCGCGGCTCCGAGCCCCGATACAGAGACCCTGAGGCTCCCACTAGCCTACCCTAGAGACTGGGCCCAAAATCGGCATGTTCCCGAACGAACACCTGGGACGGCCGCAAATTTAGTCCGCGGCTTCATCCGTGGTTAGGTCGCAGCATACAGCCAGGCCATCTGGACCACAACAGGCCACGTAATTGCTGGCGGGCTATCCTTGGGGCCTTCTATACCCCTCCTGACCCCGATCTGGACCCCAGGACCCGTTTTTGGAGGGACCCGGCTCTGTGAAGGCAGTCACCCATTAAAGTGGCCTCAATACATCCCCAGTTGGACATGAGTAAAGATGCCTAAATAATCCAGGGCCTGGGCCTCCGCAACGCGGAGAGGGCAGCATCTTACATTGGAAACATACTATATAAATGACTCTGTGATGGGCAAGATCGGCCGTCAACTACCCTTCTCTAACGCCCCTTACTCTCAACCGGATCGTAATCTCCCCAAACTTTTCCGCACACTACCCCCATCTGCTCCGGAACCCTCTACATCCCACTCATCACCATCCGCCATGGCCCGCAGACAATCTGAACGCTCTCAGAAGAATAAATCACCTGCAGATCAGGAAACACTGCTCACCCTCATAAACCAGATGCCCAAGATCACTGACCTCCAATCCCTTGCATCTGACATTAAGGGAGCTCTGTCGGACGCAGTATCCGACATTAAGGACGAACTCAGAGGGGTCAACGACAGACTCGAGGAAGTCGAAAGAGCAGTTGGTCGTCACGACGCCGATATTCAGGAACTCCAGCAACATGGTGCCCGATATCACTTTCACCTCATTGACATGCAGAGGAAACTTGAGGACCTCGATAACAGGGGCCGCAGAAGGAACCTCCGCATTCGCGGGGTTCCCGAAAGCATCGAACACGATCAAATTCCCCTGGCTCTCCAGTCCTTAGTCAACAATGTTCTGGAAAGACCCCAAGATGCACCGGTTGAGTTTGAGCGGGCCCACAGGGCCTTACGTCCCAGGGGGAGAGAGGGAGACCCACCGAGAGATATTGTTTGCTGTTTTATGGACTACAAACTGAAGGAAGTGCCCGTGACCAACAGGAAATCACTCTAAATGGAGCGGAAATTAAAATATTCCAAGATCTCTCCCAGATAACCTTGAACCACAGAAGAGCCCTACGCCCCATGCTCACAGCACTCAGAGAAAGGCGCATTGTCTATAAGTGGCGCTTTCCCTTTGGACTTTCCGTCACCGTTCAAGGCCGTACCTTTGTCCTGCAAACTCCAGCTGATCTACCCCACTTCTTTGAACATGTTAACATGAGACCTATCCCGGTCCCTGAATGGTACCGGGAATTCTCAATCCCAGCAATGTGGGCGGAATTACTTCCTCATGATGCTGACTTACATACACCGCGAAGAAGACCAAATACCACCCCATCTCGTCGCAGAAGACAGGACCAGGCCGCACCGGCCCTGGACGAGCCTCAGGTAGACCACAACCCTGGACCTGACCCGGAGCAGGAAGCCTGACTTCGGTCTAACTACCTACTTCAACTCCTCCAAATTAATGAATAATGCGCTCCTGTTTGATCACTAGTGACGATGTCTGCCTCTCTCCTCCTACCTATCTCTCCCTCCCTCCCCTGCACGTCTGCTCTTGGACACCCCCGTTATCTTACCCTATGACGCTGTCTTCCATGCTCGGTACAACCCTTGCTGAACTGCACCAGAACCAAGCCGATGCTCTACTTACTTGACCACGGATCACTGGAAACCTCCCCTGAGGACAGTATCTGTAAAAGCAACATAGCAATTAACTTCTAACCTCGCTTACAGACACTTGCTGGTTGGCTTACGAACTCTAAGACCAACATTTTCTTCATATACTGCCTCCTCTGAACCAGCGGATGCATCTCTCCTGACTGTACAATTCCCAAGCCTTTACCTTTTGGTGGTGAACTAACTTAGCTGCACCTGGATCTGCTTCCCCATCTGTGGGATCTTACCCATGCAACCTTGCACGCATCCAGCAGAGACTGCCTATCGAAGCAGATGAGGAGGATAACCTGGACTCCGGGTCAGATCAACCTGGGGGCCTCCCTATAGGCTGCCCCCAGGTTCGTCGCTTAAAGCCTGAGCTCCACACCCTATGGGATGGCTTCAGGTTAGATTTCTATATGCTTGTTATTGCTACTGTTATGTTGTTACTACTCCCTGCTTCTAAACTATATTACCGACCGGACATCCTCCGGGGCGCCGCCTCAACGGGAGGTGCCCAGGACCGACAGCCCGATACTATGAAGCTGAGTAGGTGGCAGGTCTGTTGCCTCCTCTGGCAAGGTCACTGTGCCTTTTATCTACACATGTAAGCTTAGATTTCTAGTTTTGCTACTGCTGCCGAATATATTCTTCTTAATGCAGGGTTGCCTGCAGCTGGAACACTCGTCTCCCCGTTTAGGCCCGATAGTAGACGGCACTTCTGCCTTGCGCGGTGGGGACCCCTTGCCCCCCTCGCTCGGTAGAAACATATACTTGCAGACACCTCCTTTAGCGATGCCCCACTTCATCTTAGTAATAAACTAGCTTCTCCGACCCCCCGCGCCCCCCCAAAGGGCGTTGGCCATAAGCGCTGCCCTCCCCGCTGCCCTTGGCCTTCCACCTCTCACTCAGTCCGCCAGTCCTCTCCACAGACCTCCCACATCGGCCAGTCACGTATCTGGCCGATACCCTCTAGGGATCCCATAGTGTGGTCCGGAGTACAATCTACCCCGTTGCCCACACGATCCTTACACCCCTCTCACTCAACCTAACCCTTTTGACTTCCCTACCCCTTGATCCCCCCGTCCCCTCCTGTTCACCCCCCTCCCTTGCTCTCTTCCCCGTCCCCGTTTCCCTCCCTCTCTACTTAACCGTAGTATCTCCAAGAACAAAATGAGCAGTCTAGACACCCTGAAGATCATGTCCCTCAACACC
Organism: Glandirana rugosa; assembly: GCA_018402905.1. NCBI lineage: Eukaryota > Metazoa > Chordata > Amphibia > Anura > Ranidae > Glandirana > Glandirana rugosa. The sequence goes on along the minus strand of BLSH010427634.1, from coordinate 1,362,530 downwards.
AGGGGCCTTAACACCCCTGAAAAAAGGTATGCTGTTCTTGGAGATACTACGGTATCTAAGCTTAAAGCACAAGTCATTTTCATACAGGAGACTCATTTCAGAACACGTGACATCCCCAAATTTCATAACGGAAGATATCCACACTCCTTTCATGCCCCCTCCCCACTCAAAAAAACCAAGGGAGTTACCATTCTGATCGCCAAAAGCCTCCCATTCCAACTCTCTGCCCATCTAGTCGACCCCGAAGGGCGATACCTATTCGTAAAAGGGCATATCTATAATAAGCCGGTGACGTTCGCTAATATCTACGCTCCTAACACCAGCCAAGTTCCCTTTATCAGGAAAGTAATAGACAGACTTATCCCATTCCAAGAAGGAATCACCATTCTCGGAGGCGATCTTAATGTCCCCCTCTGCCCTAACCTTGACTCCTCAACTGGATCCTCCTCTCTACCATATCGCGCCCTCCGCCAAATTAAAAATCAACTGCACCTGCTATCCCTACATGACACCTGGAGAACCCTTAACCCTGATTCCAAAGACTACACCTACTTCTCCCCTCCGCATAACAAATATTCCCGTATCGATTATTTCTTCCTCACTCAATCGGACTTGACCTACCTCCAAAACACCTCCATAGAGCCTATGTATATATCAGATCACCACCCCATCACTATGACCCTCCGCTTTCCCAACTCTGAACAGAGACACAAAAGCTGGAGACTAGACCCACAGCTTCTTAGAAATCTGGCGAGTAAAGAAACCTTACAGTCGACACTAACGGAGTATTTCACACTTAATTCCTCCTCAGAGACATCTGCCTTAACTCGGTGGCTGGCGCACAAATGCGTTATAAGAGGCAAATGCATTTCCCTATCCTCACAACTGAAAAAAGCAAGACAGGCTACTATTGAGGCACTAACCACGCAAGTGCGTACTCTAGAAGCCTCTCATAAATGAAGTAAAGCTGAATCTGACTACGCTGCCCTGGTACTGGCAAGGCGAACTCTGCTGGAGGAACTAGATAGACAGGTAAAAAGGAAATTTATGCTAACTACCAAACTTTTCTACGACCAAGCAAACAAGAGTGGCAAGCTCTTGGCCAGGCTACTCAGAGGTAAAAGGGCACAAATGACAATACACACTATCACTAACAGGTCGGGACTGAAAATTAACAAAACAGAAGACATTGCACAACAGTTCGTTGAGTACTACTCCAACCTATACAACTTGCCTAGGCACCCCAGTCACCCTGAGAACACACGGGATAGGACTGCAGCTATTGATAACTAACTTTCGGAACACAAAACCCCAGACCAAGCAGCCACCATTGACGCACCCTTAACTACGGAGGAACTCCAACTTGCCCTGAAAAGCCTTAAACCAGGGAAAAGCCCGGGTCCCGATGGCCTCACGGGTTTATACTACCAGACTTACGCAAATGTTTTGGCCCCACACTTCCTATCCACATTTAACTCCCTACATGACATAAAGGAACCCCCCAAAGATCTGTTAGAGGCCCACATAACGGTCATACATAAGAAAGGGAAAGACCCCACATCAGTTGAAAATTATAGGCCCATCTCTCTACTAAATGTGGACATCAAGATCTATGCGAAACTACTGGCCAACAGACTCCTTCCCTTCATTCCCGATCTAATTTCTCATAACCAAACGGGTTTTGTCCCTGGCAGAAAAGCTCGAGACAACACCATCAAGGCCCTTACCATCCAGCATTGGTTAGCTAAGACAACCACTGAGGGCTTCTTCCTGTCTACAGATGCGGAGAAGGCGTTCGACAGAGTGGCCTGGGATTACATGGCAGCGGTCCTTTCCTCCATGGGGTTGGGACACTTTATGCTGAATAGCATCCTCAGCCTATATTCCAATCCACACGCTAGGATCAAGTTAAATGGCCACCTGTCGAGCGCCTTCCCCATCCAGAACGGAACCAGGCAGGGATGCCCTCTCTCCCCGCTGATTTTTATTCTCACCATGGAACCTTTCCTCATATGCCTTCAAACAAACCCTGATATCACGGGAGTCACAATTGGCAATCGTACCTACAAGTTAGCTGCCTTTGCTGATGATATCCTCCTCTTCCTTACAAAGCCAGCTATCACCATCCCCAATCTTCTCCGGGAGTTCCTCAAATTTGGATCCATATCCAATTTCAAAATTAATATCAAAAAATCTTACGCCCTTAACATTTCCCTCTCTGACAACACTCTGAGTAGCTGCCGGGATTCCTTCTCCTTCACTTGGAAGTCAGACGCAATCCCATACTTGGGCATACAACTCCCTTCGACGACATCGGGTCTTTATACATTAAATTTCCTCCCCTTTCTGCGGGAACTTACGAAAGACCTCCACGCATGGGAGAAACTAAATCTCTCCTGGTTTGGGCGAGCTGCTACTATCAAAATGACATCTCTCCCAAGATTCAAGAAACGTCGCTCAGGCAATACCCATTACCCTACCCAAATCATTCTTCTCCTCCATAAGATCCCAACTCAGCTCATTCATTTGGAAAAAACGTCCTCCTCGCATTAGTCTAGCTAGACTTTCTGCCCCCAAGCACAGGGGAGGCATTGGTCTGCCTGACTTCCAAAGATACCACAAGGCCATACTACTGGCAAGAGTTATAGACTGGCATGCTCAGGACAAGACCAAGGATTGGGTCCCCCTTGAACAATCCCTCCTAAAACACTCCCTTCAGGACTTAACCTGGCTCCAGAAACAAGATAAAAAGTTGACTAACAAAAATTTCCCCCTAATCGCCCCCCTCATACAGTGCCTTTGGGAACTCTCAAAATCCTCCCAACTAGCATCCATTCCGGGACCCATGACATCTATCATAAACAATCCCAGCCTCCCCCCGGGACTTTCTGGTTTAAAAGCCATTTTCCCACCAAACGCTCGCCCTAAAGTACACCATTTCTTCTCCCGTGGTGTTTTCCGAACCAAAATAGACCTAATTGACTCTAACATCGTTGAATCCATCCCCAACTGGTCTTATCTCCAGATCCGACACTTCCTCACCTGCTCGAAGGACAAAACTCTCTACCTCAAACCCCTGACCTCCTTTGAGAAACTCTGTGACTCACAACCTCAGAGACATCTTATTGCGAATTTGCACACCCTGCTCTCCTCTCAAACAACAGACCATCTAGCTCCCATCAGGAAAGTATGTGATTCAAACCCCACGAACAACCTACCTGATCGTGATTGGGAAACTATATGTCTCTCAGCACACAAAAGCTCCCGCAACGTCTCCACACAGGAACATAATTATAAGGTGCTAACTCAATGGTACAGAACACCCGCTGTACTCCACACATTCTACCCTCAATGTCCCAACGTATGTTGGAGGTGTGGGAAACCAGGGGGCTCAATGAAAGATATCTGGTGGGAATGCCCGACTATTAAAGTCTTTTGGGAACAGGTTCACGACATAATCACACAAGTTTCCACACACCCAATAGACTTCTCCCTATACCAATACATCTTACACTATTCTAAATCTAGGAAACATCTACATCATCACTCCCTAGCCATGCACATGATGACATCAGCTAGCATGTGTATTCCGGCCCTCTGGAAGCAGACAACAGCTCCCTCACTCAAAGCTTGGCTTAGCAGACTCAACAAAATCATGGAGATTGAGGAACTTATAGCAATAGCTTCGGACAATCTAAACAAACATCACAAAATCTGGCTACCCTGGATTCATTACCAAAACACAGACAAATATCGCGCCATATATAAACCTTAACAACCCGACTCCTGGCAATTCCATCTAGCTATCCAGACATTATCCACCCCCTACACGCTGGCACACCCACATCACAAGGTGGAGTTTTACGGACTCCAATAAGCTAAACCCCCTCCTATCCCCACTCCCGCTCACCTTATCTATCCCAGTCCCTTTCCTTACCCTCCCTTCCCCCCCTAACCTCCGGTCTCCATAAGGGGTATCAAAACCCCATCCTCTACTTACCACCAACAGAACCCAGTAAAGCCTTCCCCATTAATACATCTCACCTTATACTACTCTATCATTTAATGTATTGTTATGAGCCTATTTCTACAAGATCAGAGTTGAATGTTTTACTTATGTGGCTGTTACGATATTACTGCCAGTTTTAAAGGCAATTTCTTGTGGTAATTGTTTTTCCTTTTTCTTCACTGAGACTGTATAACCCTGTTTCCAGCTCAATAAAATCTTTGTGGAAATAAAGAGACAGGAGCAGCATCTTTTTTTTGTGGGTTAACACACGCTTAATAAGAACCAAATTCTTCCCCAGTGCTACTTCTTCACCAAATCAGTGCTCTACCTTCATTCCTTCTGAATACATCCTCCACAGAATGTTTCCAAAAGAAACAAAGCAATATAGTGTAGTATATTTTAAAAAAATAAAAACATCTCATCTATTAATACATCTGTGATCATAAATTGCAGTTATGAAAACATTGCAAATTCTCAGTTTGTGTCACACACCACATGCAGATGTCCTCTTACCAAGCATACTGTCCTTCCATTCCAGGGCTCAATAATGCATGAATACAGCCAACTCTTTACACTCCTCCTTTAAGACAGGCAAATGTCTTAACCACTTCAGCCCCGGAAGGATTTCCCCCTTTAGGACCAGAGCCCTTTTTGCGATTCGGCACTGCGTTGCTTTAACTGACAATTGCGCAGTCGTGCGACTTTGTACCCAAACGAAATTTGCGCCCTTTTTTCCCCACAAATAGAGCTTTCTTTTGGTGGTATTTGATCACCGCTGCGTCATTTCTGATCGCCGCTATAAACAAAAGAAGAGCGACAATTTTGCAAAAAACCCCAAATTTCTTACTTTTTCCTAAAATACAAATCCAAAAAAAAAATATAAAAAAACATTTTTTTTCACCGTTTTTGGCCGATTTATATTCTTCCTCATATTTGTGATTAAAAAAATCGCAATTGGCGTTTATTGATTGGTTTGCGCAAAAGTGGTCGCGTTTACGGATGATGAGAATTAATTTCTGGGGTTTTTATTTTTTACTAGTAATGACGGCGATCTGCGATTTTTAGCGGTACTGCGATATTTCAGCGGACATGTCGGATCATTTTGACACTTTTTTGGGACCATTGGCATTTATACAGCGATCAGTGCTATAAAAATGCACTGATTACTGTGTAAATGCCATTGGCAGTGAAGGGGTTAACCTGCAGGGGGCGCTCTAAGGGTTAACTGTGTTCCCTGGGCATGTTCTAACTGTGTGGGGACTGCCCTAGCTGGGGAAGGGAAGTGATCACAGCCTCCATGTAGAGGAAGGCTGTGATCACAGCCCTTCCCCCTCTCACAGAACGAAGGTCCGTGTTTACTTACACGGACCTCCGTTCTTTCACTCCGGGGGGGGCATCGCGGGTGGCCGGCGGAGATCGAATCCGCCGCACCCGCTCCCTGGCCCTCCCTGGACACAGTGAGCACGCGGGCGCGCCTCCGGGGGCGCGCGCGCGCTCACTAGGCTCGATCTCGCAGCCGCCGTCATATGACGGCGATTTGCGCAATAGAGCCACCTTGTCACCGTCAATTGCCGATCAGCGGTCGGCAAGCGGTTAAAGATCCTTGTGGTACTCAGATGGACAATATAAAAGAAAGCAAAAAGATAATTCAGGTAGACCGAAGAAAGGGAGGTCCTTTCTGAAACATGTTCCTGTTAACTGAAGTCACTTCTGGGGGGTGGACTGTAGTGGATGGGGTTCCTGGGGTGATTCTTCCTGATCCCTGAGATGACTTTCTGATTTGACTGTTGCATGGACTCTGGCCTAGCTCCTGAGACCCTGACTAGGGCAGAACTGCAGATGAGATGACAGGATACCCACCGAAGCTTAGCTCATGTCAAGCTTTCCACAATCACTTTGTGAGTGAGATTTTTAGAGTCTTTCTTTTTATATCAATACATTTTTATCTTATTTTACAATACTACACCATTGGACAGTTTTGCCCTCCCTTGTCAAACTGGTGGCAACTGGATCATCGATTAATGCTAGTGTCAGAAGTCTCTGTATAGGATCTAGGCTTACCTCCAAACAATATATATATATATATATATATATATATATATATATATATTGTATATACACTATATTACCAAAAGTATTTGGATGCCTGCCTTTACACGCACATGAACTTTAATAGCATCCCAGTCTTAGTCCGTATGGTTCAATATTGAGTTGGCCCACCCTTTGCAGCTATAACAGCTTCAGCTCTTCTGGGAAAGCTGTCCACAAGGATTAGGAATGTGTATGGGAATGTTTGACCATTCTGCCAGAAGGCACGGGTGTTGGACAAGAAGGCCTGGCTCACAGTCTCCGCTCTAATTCATCCCAAAGGTTGTCATGTTTCTGCAGCTAGGAAGACCAGACATTGTAGCTACACATGAAAACTGAGCCAAAACAATATAGATATCATTAAAGTGAGGTTTATTAACAGTGAACAGACACCAATAAACATATACAGCAAAACAGTGAGCAAAACCCCAAAAGACAAACAACGGATAATCATAGCAACTGACTATCTACAAGCAATAAAAGAGACAAGGAATGCAAGGTGGGGGGGGGGGGAGGGAGGGATCATGACTGGGTACTCGAGAAAGAGTAAGGCAGAGGGAGGCAGGAGCAAGGGAAGAGAAAAGCAGCCTTAAATAGCTTATATAAGCCAAATGTGCAGCGCTCTATCAAAAAGAATGAGGTATAAAATCAATTAGACCATCTTAGTATAAAGTGCTAGTGCAAATCAAGAAAATAGCATATAAATTCATAATTCATACATGTTAACCTTCATTGAAATAGTCTAGGAAAATAGTCCAAAAAAATGTGCAACTAAAGCAAAAATGTGCAAATATATGCAAAAAGTGCAATGGAAAGTTTATCTGTAAAGTTCAAGTGGATCATACATTTCAAGGGAACGGAATACATTCAAATGTGTTACATGCAAATCCCAGTGAAATCCACCCCATAAGGATGCAAGGCTTACCGGAAAGCCAATATATTCAGGAGGTAGCTTCCTTGGTTCAGAGGTCCAGTAAAACCGTCCAACCGCCAGGCATCACTTCGGGATATCCCATGGGAATGTGGAGAGGTCCTATTCAGGAGTACACCTCTTGGAAGTACACTCCATGGAAACAGTGGTGCATGCAAAGAAAGGGACCTTACATAACATAAAACCTCGACGTCTAAGAGGACCAAACGCATCGGGTGTTGCTGACCCCAAATTGCTGTGCAGTATTTGTTGTGCTAGCTGTATTTTAATCTATGAGCTCATATCGTTTTGGAAGATGTAAGTGTATTTCCACAATAAAACTCCCTGTTTAAGAGGTTTTATGCTATGTGAGGTCCCTTTCTTTGCATGCACCACTGTCTCCTTGGAGTGAACTTCCAAGAGGTGTACTCACGAATAGGACCTCTCCACATTCCCATTGGATATCCCGAAGTGATGTCTGGCTGTTTGACGGTTTTACTGGACCTCAGAACCAAGGAAGCTGCCTCCTGTTCCATACGTTACAACATATTTAGGCTTGAATATATTGGTCTTTCCGGTAAGCCTTGCATCCTTATGGTGGTGGATTTCACTGGGATTTGAATGTATTCTGTTCCCTGGAAATATATGATCCACTTGAACTTTACAGATGAACTTTCCATTGCAATTTTTGCACATACAGTATTTGCACATTTTTGCATTATTTGCACATTTTTTTGGACTATTTCAATGAAGGTTATCATGTATGAATTATGAATTTATATACTATTTTCTTGATTTGCACTAGCACTTAATACTAAGATGGTCTAATAGATTTTATACCTTGTTTTCCACATTAACTAGTCGCTGTCTTTCTGGCTGAGCGCTACACATTTTGCATATATAAGTTATTGGCAATAGTTTGGTTGTGGTGTGGCAGCTGACCCTCTCTAATTCCTACACTTAGCACAGTATTTATCTTCTAAAGCCTTAAATAGCTAATTACTGGCTGAAACCAGGTGTGGCTGGTTCTAACAGCCTGCTGGCTCTTGGGAGACATCTTCTGGTGCACCCTGGAGCTGCAGCAAATAGCCCAGAACAGCACAGTGCCTCCAGCATGTGAACTCAATCCTAACAAAGGTGTTCTATTGGGTTGAGGTCAGGACTGTGCAGGCCAGTCAAGTTCCTCCACCCCAAACTCGTTCATTTATGTCTTCATGGACATGGCCATGGATGAGTGAGTGGTGGTTAACTTAATGATCACCTTCCCTGGGAAAAAGGTAGTCCAAACAGCAGGTTTTCTTAAAATCTGACTTGTAGCCAGGTTTATTTAAAATGTTGCAGGTAAATCAAGTAAACAAAACAGAAAATAAATCCTTGCCATCCAGGCACTAACTAAACATTTCCAGTTTCCTAACTCAGAGGTGAAGGGCTTCTCCAAGTCACCTGCAAAACAAAGATAATGCAAACCTTTTGTTTCAGTCACAAAGCAAAGTTCAGTTCATCAGCTCTCTCAGGTTTGATGGTTCCTGAGTCCCAGGCCAGAGCAGTAATCTGATCCAGACCTGCTTCCTTTATACCACCAGTTGATGGACACAAGTGGACATCAAAATCTGGTCCGGAATCCACCTTGCCAAGGTGGCTGGTAAAACATGGACTGGATTCCACCTTAGTTTCCTGCATGTGAATGCATGCGAGGTGAAACATAACATCCATCGATCACCTCGCCTTTCATAACGCCACATATCCCCCCCTTCGCAAGCCCCCGCGGCTGAGCAACTGTCCCAACCAGACAATTAATACGGCAAAGGGCATCTGCATTATTTTGTAGTTTCCCAGCTCTATGTTCCACTGTGGACCTAAATACTTGAAGAGTAAGGAACCACCTTGTCACCCGACTTTTTTTCTCCTTGTTATCACACATCTATTTAAAATGGGCATGATCAGTGACTATTTTGAATGGTCTCCCCAACAGGTAATATTTCAGGGCATCTAAGGCCCATTTGATAGCTAAACATTCCTTCTCAACAATGGCATAGCTTTTCTCATGTCTGTTGAGCTTTCTGCTAAGGTAAACCACTGGGTGCTCCTCCCTCTCTGACTTGGGACAGTACAGCACCCAGTCCCATATCATCGGCGTCTGTCTGTACCACAAACTCCTTTGTGAAATCTGGGGTCACAAACGCAGGTTGTGCACAACGGGCTTGCTTCAACATTTGAAAGGCCTTCTCTGCCTCAGGATTCCACCTGATCATGACCGACCCTCTACCCTTCGTCAGATCCGTCAGTGAGGCTGCAATGGTGGCAAAATTGGGAATAAAATGCCTGTAGTACCCTGTGATCCCAATAAATGCACAAACTTCCTTATTATTTATAGGTTGGGGCCACTTTTGAACTGCCTCAATCTCATTGATCTGAGGCTTGATCAGCCCCCTACCAATAATGTAGCCAAGGTATTTGGCCTCCTCCAAGCCTATGGCACACTTTTTGGGGTTGACAGTGAGTCTTGTTTTCCTAAGGGAATCTACTACTGCTTGCACCAGGGGAAAATGGGATTCCCGATCTGAGCTGTGGATGACTACATCGTCCAAATACGCGCCTGCGTATTGGCGATGTGGTCTTATCCATCATCTTCTGGAATGAGGCAGGAACACTATGCAAGCCAAAAGGTATCCACTTATACTGGAAGGACCCCTCGGGAGTAGAAAACACAGTTTTCTCTTTTGCAGATTCCATTAGGGGTATCTGCCAATAACTTTTAGTCAGGTCTAAAGTAGTTATGTACCAAGCACCTCCCAATCTGTCAACAAGCTTGTCGACCCGAGGCATTAAGTACGCATTGAATTTAGACATGCTGTTCAAAGCTTAGACACTGACTGCACTCACTGAATGTAAAAATAAATACAAAGCCGTTATACGTTCCTTTTAACCTAGATTTACCTAGTCATACTGTACTTGTGCAGCGTAAAGACCAAGAATGAAGAAAAGGGTACTTACCACCATTGTAACATCAAAAGTAACCAATGTAAGTATCCTGAGATCTACAAGTATTATCTCCTTCATCAAAACTGAACTGTTCTGAATCAACCTGGAAACATTGTACACACAATAAAAAAAAAAAGAGTAGAACAGAGCTCACCAACATAGTGCTTAACCATTTGCCGACCGCCGACGATAGTCTGAAGGCGACAGAGTGGCTCGCTATCGCAAACCGCCATCATATGACAGCTGCTGCGATAACTAGTGCTGTGAGCGTGTGCCGCCGGAGGCGCGTTCACTGTGTCCGGGGGGGCAGGGAGCAAGTACGGCGGACTCGTTCGCTGCCGGATACCCGCGATGGTCCCCCCACAGTGAGAGAACGGAGGTCCGTGTAAGTAAACACGGATCTCCGTTCTCATAGAGGGGGAAGGGCGGTGATCACAGGCTTCCTGTATATGGAAGCTGTGTTCATCCCTTTTCACTAGCCAGGCCAGCCCGCACACAGTTAGAACACGCCCAGGGAACACAGTTAATCCTTAGAACGCCCCCTGCAGGTTAACCCCTTCACTGCCAATGGCATTTACACAGTAATCAGTGCATTTTTATAGCACTGATCGCTGTATAAATGCCAATGATCCCAAAAAAGTGTCAAAATCGTCTGACATGTCCGCTGCAATATCGCAGTACCGCTAAAAATCGCAGATCGCAGCCATTACTAGTAAAAAAAAAAAAAACCCCAGAAACGAATTCTCATCGTCTGTAAACACGGCAACTTTTGCGCAAACCAATCCATAAACGCCGATTGCGATTTTTTTTACCAAAAATATGAGGAAGAATCTAAATCGGCCAAAACCGATGGAAAAAATGTTTTTTTATATTTTTTTTTGGAATTGTATTTTAGCAAAAAGTAAGAAATTTGTTTTTTTTTTTGCAAAATTGTCGCACTTTTGTTTATATCGGCGATCAGAAATGACGCAGAGGTTATCAAATACCACCAAAAGAAAGCTCTATTTGTGGTAAAAAAAGGACGTAAATTTTGTTTGGGTACAACGTCGCACAACCGCGCAGTTGTCAGTTAAAGCGACGCAGTGCCGAATCGCAAAAAGTGCTCTGGTCCTAAAGTGGGAAATCCTTCCGTGGCTGAAATGGTTAAAACTGTTTATTTATCAATCGTTATAACCTTTATGCACTTACATGAAGTGTCTTGAGGGACAACCTTGATTGTAAGTTGTTCTCCACCAGTCAAAAGTGTGCAGGATGAAAAAATTAATTTCGTTTTATTTCGATTTGTTAATAAACTAAATTTGTTTCGTTAAATTAATTACATTCATTTTCGGGATTCGTTTCGTATTCAAATTCGAAAAAATTTGATCAAATTCTAAAAAAATCGTCCGCATTTGAAAAAATTCTACCTAATTCGAAAAATTAAACTGCATTCAAAAAAATTCTATCGGGTTTGAAAAATTTCTACCGGATTCGAAAAAATTCTAAATTCAAAATTTCAGAAGTTTGTTATATATTATTATTATTTCTATTTTATTATATTCTTTTCTATTGTTTTTCTATTCTATTCTTTTCTATTCTATTGTATTCTCTTATGTTCTATTCTATTATTTTCTATTCTATTCTAATCTTTCTATTTGAATTTGAATTTATTCTATTCGAAATTCTAGTTTTAGAAGATGGTTATATATATTCTAATTTAATCTTCTGTATTATTGTTTTTCAATTCTATTATTTTCTATTGTAGTCTCTTATTTTCTATTCTATTCTTTTCTATTATTGTCTATTCTATTATAATATTCTCGAATTTGAATTTCGGAAGATTGTTATATATTATATTCTTTCTGTTTTATTAAATTCTTTTCTATTGTTTTTTATTCTATTCTTTTCTATTCTATTGTATTCTCTTATGTTCTATTCTATTCTTTTCTAATCTTTTCTATTGAAATTCGAACTTGAATTCATTCTATTCGAAATTCAAATTTTGGAAAATTGTTATATATATTCTATTTTATTCTATTCTGTTCTATTGTTTTTCTATTCTATTCTTTTCTATCCTATTCTTGTATTCTCTATTATATTTTTTCTATTCCTTTCTATTCTATTCTGATCTTTTCTATTTGTATTCATTCTATTTGAAATTAGAATTTTGGAAGATGGTTATATATTTTATTTTAATCTATTCTGTTCTATTATTTTTCTATTCTATTATTATGTAATATTCCATTGTGATCTTTTCTATTCTTTTCTATTCTATTATAATCTTTTCTATTCAAATCCAATTTTAGTCTGTTCGAAATTGGTATGCATTCTATTCGAAATTCGAATTTCGAAAGATAGTTATATATTGTATTCTTTCTATTTTATTATATTCTTTTCTATTTTTTTTTTAATTCTATTTTTTTTCTATTCTATTGTATTCTCTTATGTTCTATTCTATTCTTTTATATTCCAATTTGAATTTATTCTATTCTAAATTCATATTTCGAAGAATTGTTATATATTCTCTTTTATTCTATTGTGTTTTATTATTTTTCTATTCTTTTCCATTCTATTCTCATATTCTCTATTCTTTTCTTTTCTATTCTATTGTAATCTTTTCTATTTGTATTCATTCTATTCGAAATTCGAATTTCGGAAGATGGTTATGTATTCTATTTTAATCCATTCTGTTCTATTGTTTTTCTATTCTATTGTTTTCTATTTTATTCTATTGTTTTCTATTCTATTATTGTCTATTAATTTCTGTTTTATTATAATTCTTTTTATTCAAATTCAATTTCAGTCTATTCAAAATTGGAATTCATTCTATTCGAAATTCGAATTTCAGAAGAGGGTAATATTATATTCTTTCTATTTTATCATATTCTTTTCTATTGATTTTCTATTTTATTATTTTCTATTATATTGTATTATTTTATGCTCTATTCTATTCTTTTCTTTTCTAATCTTTTCTATTTGTATTCATTCTATTCGAAATTCAAATTTCAGAAGATGGTTACATATTTTATTTTAATCTTTTCTGTACTATTGTTTTTCTGTTCTATTATACTCTCTTATTTTCTATTCTATTTTTTCTCTTATTTTCTATTCTATTATAATCTTTTATATTCAAATTCAGTCTATTCGAAATTGGAATTCATTCTATTTGAAATTCGAATTTCAGGAGATTGTTATATATTATGTTCTTTCTATTTTATTCAATTGCATTCATTTCCATTGCCTTTTCTATTCTATTATTTCTATTCTATTATATTATCTTATGTTATATTCTATTCTTTGCTATTCTATTCAAATTCATTGTATTCAAAATTCGAATTTCGTAAAATGGTTATATATTCTTTCTATTTTATTGTATTGTTTTTCTATTCAGTTATTTTCTATTGTATTGTATTCTCATATTTTCTATTCTATTCTTTTCTATTATAATCTTTTCTATTCAAATTCCAATTCATTCTATCTGAATTTTGAATTTCAGAAGATAGTTATATATTTTTCTATATTATTCTATTCTGTTCTATTTTTTCTATTCTATTCTTTTCTATTCTATTCTCTTATTTTCTATTCTATTATTTTCTTTTCTATTCTCTTATTTTCTATTCTATTATTCTTTATTATTTTGGATTCCATTGTTTTGGATTCTATTTCAATCTGTTCTATTCAAATTCATTCTATTTGAAATTTGAATTTCGGAGGAAAGTGTTATTCTTTCCATTTTTTTTATTCTATTGCTTTTTTATTCTATTTTCTTATTATTTTCTATTCTGTTCTTTTCTAATATTTTGGTTTCCATTGTTTTGGATTCTATTCCAGTCTATAGAATTCGAATTTATACTAGTAAAAATTTAAATTTTAGAAGACAGTCATATATATTCTTTTTTATTTAATTATGTTCTATTAAATTGTATTCTATTATTTACTATTCTTTTATTTTTATTATTGTTTACTATTCTTTTATTTTTATTTATATTACTCTATAATTTTATATTCTATATTTAGAAAATCAATGTTTTTTTTCTAATTTGTTTCAAATTTGTTTCCAAATTCAATTCGAATTGTTTTTTAATTCAATTCAAATTGACTTTCATTTGAATTTTTTAGGGTCAAATTGTTAATTCGGATTCGTTAATATCGTTACTATTTTAATTTGGTAATTCTGTAATTCTGAAGCATCCAAATTCCGATTAATGAAAACTTTGTTCAAATTTTGATTTGGAACGAAACAAACTGCACATGTCTACTACTCTTGTCAAAGGTGGCTTCAAGGGAAGCCACTGTGTACAGGATGCTGGCTACACAGATTTCTTACACACGTTCTCCCTTGCAAGGTATTTTACTGGTACTGCAACACTTTTGGCCACTGCTGTACATTTCTTTATACTTTTGTTTCAACATTTAAATGCATTTTCACAATTTAAAGGACAGCTATAACAATCAATCAAAGGCAATGTTTCATGTGCATCTCTAATTTGCCGTGTTAACTCTTTTCAAGGTAATTTCTACCAGTTGTTCATTATTTCAGCTAATTAAGTTGTGATTTGATAAGTGTATGAGAAGTGAGAGCAAGGTGAAAAGGGTAATACTATGTCAGAGTGGGGGAGGGGGGGCTGACTGTAACTCTGTCTTATTCTCATTAAAGAGACTTAGCCATTGGGGGGAAAGGAACATACTGCTTTCTGTGAAAACTGATGCTGGGCCATTCTGACAAAGGGGGTCATTTACTATAGCGCTGCCGCAAAATACTGCGATTAGTGGTAAAATGACTGCGATTCGTGGTAAATAGTGCTAAAACGGTATTCACAATAGCGCTGGCGGCAAATAACTCCCAAAATGGTATTCACTATAGCTCCCAGGTCACAGATAATGGACAAATCCTTACTCCAGTCCAGACCTGGAGTAGTGCAAATAGAAATAATGTTTGGAGCATGATCTGATCCCCTAAATTGTACTAAAATATGCAGTATATTGTTTAAAGATAATCTGCTTTGAAACTGTGTGAAAAAGTGATTTCTATACTGAAATATCTTAAAAAGACAACTGAGCGTGCTCAGACACAAAATAACTCAGTTTTTAACTCTCATGGAGTAATTCCTTGAGTAGATAGTAAATACCAAAATGAGACTTATTTTTCACAGATTTTTTGGGAGTGAAGATGAGAGTTATGTAGAACAATGCAAGTTTCAGCCATTCATTCTAATGGTACAATTGTTACTTTCTCAAATAAATCCATTTCATGTTGAGATGAAATGTATCTTTCTCTCAAAGAAATTCTCCTTGCAACAATGTTGCAATTTTGATAATCTATTTTGTTTTTAAGAATGCTAGAATAATCTTTTCATGTTTTGGTAAAATATTTTTTTCTCTGTCACTTTCACTTGTTGATATCTATCTCACAAAAATATTTCCCCAAACTCACACAGGTGTCTTTACAAACCACAAACAATACCATTGCTTATAGAAATGTAAAATTAGTCCCATTTTATTATTTTTTATTCTTTCCAAATGATCCTAATTTGAGCCCAAAAAATGTGATATGTGTACCAACATCAGGAATAAAAATGTCATTACCAAAAATCTGAGGATAACATTACTATTCTATACTCACGCAGCAAGAACCACCAAAAATCACAGATTAAATTTAGAAGATTAACTCCTGACTAATGTAAGTCCTATATATTCCTAGAAATGCAGTATCTGTGTATTTACAGTACAGACAAAAAGTTTGGACACACCTTCTCATTCAAAGAGTTTTCTTTATTTTCATGACTATGAAAATTGTAGATTCACACTGAAGGCATCAAAACCATGAATTATGGTGTGATGAATGTGGAATTATATACATAACAAAAAAGTGTGAAACAACTGAAAATATGTCATATTCTAGGTTCTTCAAAGTAGCCACCTTTTGCTTTGATTACTGCTTTGCACACTCTTGGCATTCTCTTGATGAGCTTCAAGAGGTAGTCACCTGAAATGGTTTTCACGTCACAGGTGTGCCCTGTCAGGGTTAATAAGTGTGATTTCTTGCCTTATAAATGTTGGGGATTTATTCAAAATTGAAGGCATACTGAACCAGCATGGCTACCACAGCATCTTGCAGCGGCATGCTATTCCATCCGGTTTGCGTTTAGTTGGACCATCATTTATTTTTCAACAGCACAATGACCCCAAACACACCTCCAGGCTGTGTAAGGACTGTTTGACCAAGAAGGAGAGTGATGGGGTGCTGCACCAGATGACCTGGCCTCCACAGTCACCGGACCTGAACCCAATAGAGATGGTTTGGGGTGAGCTGGACCGCAGAGTGAAGGCAAAAGGGCCAACAAGTGCTAAGCATCTCTGGGAACTCCTTCAAGACTGTTGGAAGACCATTTCAGGTGACTACCTCTTGAAGCTCATCAAGAGAATGCCAAGAGTGTGCAAAGCAGTAATCAAAGCAAAAGGTGGCTACTTTGAAGAACCTAGAATATGACATATTTTCAGTTGTTTCACACTTTTTTGTTATGTAGATAATTCCACATGTGTTAATTCATAGTTTTGATGCCTTCAGTGTGAATCTACAATTTTCATAGTCATGAAAATAAAGAAAACTCTTTGAATGAGAAGGTGTGTCCAAACATTTGGTCTGTACTGTATATGTAGAAGGACTTGATGTGTAGTAGCTCTGTGGTTTAAAAGGTAGCAATTCTGTGTAACATTGCAGGCGTCCTGAGTTCAATTCCCAAGCATGTCACTTCATGTAGAGATGTTGTTTGTCTTCTCTATGTTGTTAAACATGTCTCAGGGCCTTACCTAAGTTATGTCTAAATGTAGTATTTATGTGTAGGAGGGTTCCACCACCATTGCAAATCTTGGCAGATACACTAGCTGCGCAATTGGGACGCCTGCCTTTACATGCACATGAACTTTAATGGCATCCCAGTCTTAGTCCGTATGGTTCAATATTGAGATGGCCCACCCTTTGCAGCTATAACAGCTTCAACTCTTCTGGGAAGGCTGTCCACAAGGTTTAGGATGTTTGTCTATGGGAGTATTTGGCCATTCTGCCATTCAAGCAGACCTTGCTTTGTGCACTGGTCCAAATCATTTGGTGGAGGGGGGTTATGATGTGATGTTGTTTTTCAGGGTTTGGCTTGGCCCGTTAGTTCCAGTGAAGGGAACTCTTAAGGCATCAGCAAGACATTTTGGGCAATTTCATGCTCCCAACTTTGTGGGAACAGTTTGGGAATGGCCCCTTCCTGTTCCAATATTACTGCGCAACAGTGCACAAAGCAAAGTCCATAAAGACATGGATGAGGGAGGTTGGTGTGGAGGAACTTGACTGGCCTGCACAGAGTCCTGACCTCAACCTGTTAGAACACCTTTTGGCTAAATTTGAGCAGAGACTGCGAGCCAGGCCTTCTCATCCAACATCAGTGCCTGACCTCACAAATGCACTTCTGGAAGAATGGTCAAACATTCCCATAGACACACTCCTAAACTTTATGGACAGCCTTCCCAGAAGAGTTGAAGCTGTTATAGCTGTAAATGGTGGCCCAACTCTATATTGAACCCTGGGCTGCCATTATAGTTCATGTGTGTGTAAAGGCACATTTCCCAATACTTAGGACAATCTATTGTATATTACTTGTGATACTGAGCATGGCTATGGACTTAGGGCTAGTTCACTACCTAAGTGGCTAGCAAATACACCTGGCATCCAAAAGGTTGCTGGTTCACATCCCGGATATGCTAATGCTTTTGTTGAAGTTTATAATAAACCCCTTGTTAGGTTTCTCACCACAATCCAAAGACAGGCTGGCATTCTATTTGCCTCTTGTCCAAATAGTCTATAATGTAAGCAAGTTATTTTAGGACTTTAAATTGGAAGCTCATTGCAGCCAGGGACTTGGACAATTCAAATTGTAGGGTTTACACTGCATAGGTACATCTGGTTAGAAAACTGTTGCTTGGATCAGTGTTTCTCAACTTCAGTCCTCAAGGCACCCCAACAGGTCATGCTTTCAGGATCAGGGCCGATCCTAGGGTCTCAGATGCCTGGGTGCAGAAATTTTTCTGGCGCCCCACATGGGCGTGGTCATCTTACTAACTCCTCCCCTCAGGAGTCTTCGTTACTCTGGGATTCTCCCACGATCTCTTAACAATGAACAAAAATACAGGAAGAGAAGCAGAGTAATCTAATGGACACAGAGAAGGCCACTGTTAGAGAATCTGTTAGAAAGAGCCCCCACCAGGCCCCATTAGAGACTACAATGAAGACTAATGGGACCTGGAGGGGGGTCTCTCTAACAGAGGCCCTCTTGGTGTGTATTAGAGAGCCCGTTAGAGCCCCCATTAGAGACTACAACGGAGTCTAATGGGACCTGGAGTTGAGTCTATCTAACAAAGGCCCTCTCTGTGACCATTGAAGAGTCTCTGATAGAAATAGTCCCCTCCAGGCACCTTAAGAGACTACATTAGAGTGTCACTGAACAATATTAAAAATAAACAATATTGTATTAATAACACTTTGATACCCAGGCCCAGCCATAGAAGACTTTGCTTACCTTAACCACTTTAAGACCGAGCCTCATTTTGGAGTTTGGAGGTTATCAGCTAAAAACAGGTTTTTTTGCTATAAAATTACTTAGAACCCCCAAACATTATATATTTTTTTTTTGGACAAAAATCGACTATTGGAGGTTTGAGGTTTTACTCCGAGCCAGAATTTCACCAATTCCATTCGTTTCAGAAGATACCGACCCGGACCCATAGTTTCACAATAATTATGTTATAACAAATAAAAATTATAACAAGTCACTGTGAGATTACATCAGAGAATTCCACGGACCTCCCCTGATAAAGATAGTCTCTGAGAAGTTACCAGTGTCTCTCCCGGAAACAATCTATCTGAGTTGAGGTCCAGGGTAATCTGAGGCAACATCAGAGATTACCCCCGAGATTGCCCGAGAGATTATGTGTGGTTCTCCCGGAGAC
>BLSH010427634.1:1311331-1322535 GCA_018402905.1 Glandirana rugosa | reverse complement strand
GTAACTTTAGTTACCCCTGGGCTTGAAAATCCGTGTTTTTACCGACACTGTTTCAGGACCTTTCGGGATCTCCCAACGTTTTCCTTCATTTTACCCCTATTTCCATCCCGTTCACGGGATGTTTTTTTACCCCTATCCCTTTTATTTAATTTTAGTTTATTTTTTTACCCTTCCCCCACCTACACCTCATTCTCGGATCTCCAACTGATCCGGCACTGGCACCGTAGAATAAACATTTAGACCGGACTCACACAGCCATTCATATACTTCTTTTTTTGAATAGGCCTCAATACAAAAAAAAAAAAAATACCTTGTTGGCTATCTCCTCCTACTCTACCACCGCCACTTCCACCTACACTGCCACGGTCACGGCCTAGTCAACCTCTAGGCTCTTACTCCACATCCACCCCCTTCCCATTTTTTTATTTGATTTTAATTTATTTTCCCTATCCCCATTTTTTTGTAGGGCACTTGCCCTACCTTTATCCCCATTTTACTTCCTTTTGCAACCCTCTAGGGCTTTCCAGGACTTTGTCACAGCCATTTTTGTGCCTAAAAGTTCGGGTCCCCATTGATTTCAATGGGGTTTGGGGTCCGTGCGATCGTTCGGGTTCTGTCCGGACCCGAACCCGGACTTTTTCCCGAAGTTCGGCCGGACCAGCAGAACCCGAACTTCCAGAGGTTCGCTCAACTCTATAATCTTAGCTTGCAAGATAAACAGCACAGACTACACTTTGATATCTCTGTATGCCCCCAACCAGAGACAAATCCCCTTCCTCAAGAAAATCATCAAAAAAGTGAAAGCCCTTCAGCATGGGCAACTCCTTGTCTGTGGAGACTTCTATATTGTCCCAGACAACAAGATGGACACGTCAGCTCCAACAAAAAGATACGATTCTCCTCTTGGTAATCTTTTGATAAGCAATGAATTACTGCATTTGTGTAGGTGTTGTCACGCCAGTGAGAGAGACTATACATTCCTTTCTCCTCGTCACAACACCTACTCACGCATAGACCTGTTTATCTCTGACAGATGGCTACTAAAAAACATACTTGCAGCCGAGATACACACTGTCACCTGGTCCGATCATGCCCCCATTAGCATTTCGCTATCAGATGATGCATGTCACCCACGTGCCTATACGTGGCGTGCTAACAACTATCTACTTCAAAACGAGTTGCACAAAAACTCCCTCACACAACAACTCGAAAACTATTTCACAGTAAACTCTGACACAGCTACAGACCCGGTCACAGTGTGGAATGCTCATAAGGCAGTGATGAGAGGCATACTAATTCAACTAGGTGCCAGGGCAAAACGGGTGAGATTATCACGCTTAGATGAACTCACCACAGCCATAAATTAAATAGGCAAAAAGAACAAACTGTCCCCTTCTAGCTACCTTCAAAAGAAACTTTTCACACTACGCCTTGAACTACGTTCACTCCTCCTGGAATCCTTTGACAGAGCACAAAGGAAAATCAAAGCTAGATTGTTCACCACAGGTAACAAAGCTGGGAAAGCAATGGCCTCCCAAAAAAAAGGTCGCCAAACTAAATCCAGAATCTCTCACTTGTTCCACCCATTCTCTTAAAACCCCAAGACATATCAGATGCCTTTAGCCTATATTACAGTAAGCTTTATAACCTAAAATCAGATTCCAATATGCACCAACCAACCCAAGATGAAGTACAACATTTTCCGGAAAAAGTTAATCTTCCCACCTTAACTCAGCAACAAACCCTAGATTTGAATGCACCCTTCTCCGAAGTTAAAGACATTATATCCAACCTCCCGTCTGCCAAAGCCCCAGGGCCCGATGGCTTTACAGGGGAGTATTACAAAAATATCTCAACGTATCTGAACCTAAAAAAAACAATATAACTCAAAAAGGGCAGCTCAAAATAATTTCAAAATTGTTGCAAACTGAACGCTTCGTGATCTCACAACACCAAACAATAATTTATAGCTTCACAGTGCAGCGCAACAAATGTATAGCTATTAGTATCTTGCAAATAAACAAATATTATATTGTCATTCTCTCCAATTGTGATGGTTGCACAAAAAATTCTAAAAATAATAATAATAATAATAATAATACTAATAATAATCCTTTCCACTCTTTCCTGTCCATCTAGATTTCATCTTCCACCAACAGTGTTCAGTGATAAATCCTTCCTCTTGTGTTGCATATGCTCCCAACACCAGGTGAAAAACCTGCTCACCTCAAAATAGAAATAATCAGGCCAGGGCCGTCTTTAATACTGATATGACCATGGGCAAAAATGTTCTTGGGCCCCCATGCAATTTTGTTCTCCATCCCAAAAAGCAAACACACACACAAAGACCTCCCCCATCATTACACAGGATCCCCTCCCCCATACTACCCCCATTATAACACAGGACCCTCTCACCTATACTACCCCCCATCATTACACAGGGTCCTCTCCTTCATACTACCCCCATCATTACACAGGGCCCTGTCCCCTATACTACTCTGATTACACAGCACCTCCCCATGAACCACACATCTTGTTTGCCACTGCAGCAGATGGTTTGAAGTTCTCAATGACTTCTGGGGGCCCTGGTGAGCACTCTCATAGTTCATTGACACCTCCTACAGTTTTTAAAAAGAAAGCATGCACAGAGGTGTGTGTAGAAAGCCGTGGGCAGCATCTGTAGGAGCCTGCTGAATGTTGGCATTAGAATTAAAAGGAATTAGGTCTTCCTGCTCTGTAAGGAAGGTCTGGGCACTGTAACAGAGCTGTGTACATCCCAGAACTGGATAGACAAACAAATTCTTTGCCAGGTAAAACAACTCCCTTATCTGTATTTCATCTCTGTATCTGGAATTTTGGCTTGAATTCAGCTTTATTGTTCTAATGCACGCCCATAAAAATTATGTCCAGCATCATTTTACCGTAATTTAGTGAAGTCAGGGCACTCTTGGGGGTGTCATCACCATGGCCAAAGTTTGCAGTACCTCTGCACAAAATGGCTGTCATATGTCACTACTTTGACCTAGAATTTAGGACCACCCAATAGGAGAACAGAAGAGGATGATACAGTTCATCACATGACCAGCTGCAAGGCAAACTAAAAAAAGAAAAAAGTCTACTACAAATTTGCTGCTGATAGACTTTGGTGGGGGGAGAACTCCAATTCAGCTTTAAACATACATAATCAAGAAGAAGGGGAGGAGGAAATGTATAATGGGCACCATATTCCTCAGGACAGGTTCTCTTGTCATGCACCCAGGCCCCCCACCTCCTATGCCAGGCACTAAGAAGACACATGGAGGAATGGGAGCAGACTCCTTATACACCCACACCCAGTTAGAATGGACTACAAGTCCCAGAATTCCACACAAAAAAACAGTGCAGAAAATAAACCCCTAGAAGCCCACCAAAGTCCTAGTATAAATAATAAAGTCAGTAATCCTAGTGTCCATAGTGAGCAACTAAATCACTTGTAATCAGAGTCCCACACAGCCCACCAAAAGAAATCTGTCAGGCATGATCCGCAGCCAATCCATCCACGGGATAGATCTAACCTGTGTAACAGCTCTCTCAGCTTGCAGGATGGCAGTGTCAGATGAAGTTTGTTTTTATAAGGATACAATGTTTTACAATGAACTAAACGACTTCAATGTATCCTTCCAAAGAACAAACAGCCAGTCTTCTGAAACCGAGTGAGAAAGTGCTGGATGGTTAAGTCACACAGCTGCCTCTTGTTCAGGGAGGTGAAGGGGAGCTAGGGCTAATAGACAGATGAAGTTCTTATGTAGTGAGAAGGAGTAAGCCACTCATACCCTCCAGGGAGCCGCTGTGAGCACCCGACCACATACTGCTGGAACCAAGGGAAAGCCCAAGTGACATATGGATTAGACACCCTCTCCAGGGGAAGCCGAAAGCAACCCTCTTCCCAGTGGCGGCTGGTGAAATTTTAGGATGGGGGGTGCCAGACCTGGCCCTTCATTTTTGACCCCTCCCACTTCTCATAAGCCCCACCCATTATAGTTTCCACCCCTTGTGTCAGGGGTATACAGCCCAGCATCACCAGATACGGTATACAGCATCACCAGAGAGCAGTATACAGAGTCACCATATAGCAGTATACAAAGCCCCAGATAGGGTATACAGAGCACCAGATAGGGCATACAGAGCACCAGATAGGGCATACAGGGCATCAGATAGGGCATAGAGGGCATCAGATAGGGCATACAGAGCACCAGATAGGGCACGCACGGCATCAAATAGGACATACAGGTCACCAGATAGGGTATACAGGGCATCAGATAGGGCATACAGAGCACCAGATAGGGTATACAGGGTCCCAGATAGGGCATACAGAGAACCAGATAGGGCACACACGGCATCAGATAGGGCATACAGGGCACCAGATAGGGTATACAGGGCATCAGATAGGGTATACAGGGTCCCAGATAGGGCATACAGAGCACCAGATAGGGTATACAGGGTCCCAGATAGGGCATACAGAGCACCAGATAGGGCATACAGGGCATAACATAGGGCACACAGGGCATCAGATAGGGCATACAGAGCATCAGATAGGGCATACAGGGCACCAGATAGGGCATACAGAGCATCAGATAGGGCATACAGGGCATCAGATAGGGCATACAGAGCACCAGATAGGGCATACAGAGCATCAGATAGGGCATACATAGCATCAGATAGGGCACACAGGGCAGCCGAGAAAAAAAAAAGAAGAAAAGTCAATGTACTGGCGCCACCTGCAGAGGGGCCGGGCTGACTTTTTTTTTTTTTTACTTGTCAGCGGCGGGGAGTTGGTGCCCAAGCGCCCCTTATGCACCAGCCGCCGCTGCCTCTTCCACTGGTCTTGCCTGTGACCAACTAGTGTGGCAGAGGCAGAAACTGTTGCTGGAGCCCGGTGAAGTAACAGAATTCCCTACACGTGTGTGTGTTTAGTACACACACTGTTTACTCTGTATAGACAAGTCCGGAGCCTCACTTCTCCCCGCCCCACGGGTACAGAGCACTGACAATGCCGACCATGTGTTTGTCTCCCACATTGCCCTGCTCCACTCTGATCTCCCACCCCAGCTACGGCAATCGCACATCTCCACTGCACCTATCTGTGACTGTATCCTTATCTGCCTGCAGCAGGGGCTTAACGTTAAAGATGGCACTGAATCGGGCCCATCATCAAATATCACTCTGCTCCTGGGGAGAACTGCTATCTTTCCTCTTGAGTCACAGTTATCTCTCACTCTTGAGTTCAAGGGTCTACTGAGGAAGCCTATTGGAGGGTGCTATGCGTCTAAGTTGGAGGAGCCAAGTCTGTGACATGACGATGCCACCACTGTGTACAAGGAGAGTGGTGAGCCAGCTGATGTAGATTTGCTACAAGCTCTTTTTACTTTTTTATCTTGTAAGTGCATTCCATTGGGGGTTTTAATAAATAGTAAAACAGGAAATCACTATATATCTGCCTCTTTGTTTCCTATGGTCCAGATATTGAACATGAACACAAGGGTGAGAGATAACCAAGAGTCAAGAAGAAAGATAGCAGTTCTCCCCAGGAGCAGAGTGATATTTGATGATGGGCCTGATTATTTCTATTTTGAGGTGAGCAGGTTTTTCTCCTGGTGTTGGGATCACATGCAACACAAGAGGAAGGATTTATCACTGAACACTGTTGGTGGAAGACAAGATTTAGATAGACACTTACTTATATATTTGAGTGGAAAGGATTATTATTATTTTTTAGATTTTTTTTTTGTGCAACTATCACATTTAGAGTGAATGACACTATCATATTTGCTTATTTGCAAAGGAATGTACTAATATATATGCATTTGCTGCACTGCACTATGGTATAAAATATTCATGTACTGTATGACTATAAATAGATAAAAAAGGTGAAGGGACAAAACATTAGGCCCAGCATGTTGAGAAAGAAGTAGTACTCCCATGCTATAACATAAGACTTATACAGTATCTCACAAAAGTGAGTACAGCCCTAACATTTTTGTAAATATTTTACAAAAGTTGAGTAATTTTGAGGGGACAGCAAATTTACATTGTTATAAAAGCTGTACACTCACTACGTTACATTATAGCAAAGTGTCATTTCTTCAGTGTTGTCACATGAAAAGATATAATAAAATATTTACAAAAATGTGAGGGGTGTACTCACTTTTGTGAGATACTGTATATAAATATACCCTACTACAAGTGTAACATCCTCCTAGGTTGGTATGATAGGTACATTTAGTTTTTGGCTTCTTCTGTAATCAAGGTAGCAGTGATTGTTTGCCCTGGTCTGTTCAGGGTTTCACATGTTGGGAGTTTGACTGCTTCCCCTGCCTCTGGAAGTAGCTTCCAGAGCTTAGGGAGGGAGATGCAAATAACCAGCCTGAATATTTATCATGCTCCAGTCAATCCAATGGAGAGGAGTGTCCAGAAAGGGGTTAAGAAAAGTGATAAATAGTCTGAAGCATTGGAGAGCTGGGTTCTTTCTCCCCAGTGCGGTTCCAGAGCTTTGGGTGCAGCTGCCCTCAGGCAGCCCATGGACTGTGTAGCTGTTCCTGAAACCTTAGCTGTGTCAGGGCTGAGGTCCTGGATGGATCTGTTTAGAAGCCTATTGCAAGACTTTACCACAAAGGATCTGGTCTGGAGAAGGACTGTCTCACTGACTGGACCCTGTCAGGAGGAAGCTGGAAGGTGGCAGCTGCCCTGGGGGACTTGTGAGTAAAAACCCTAAACGTATCCCAGTGACTGTGCAGTATTCTGGAAATTACATTGGCTACCAGAAGTTGTGCATAGGCATGAGGTTTCCAGATCCCAAAGAAACTTGCCTCAAGCAAGAGCTTCAGCTTTGAGGCCTTACACTGCTCAAAAACTTGCCTCAAGGGCCCCAGCTGTGTGGTCCTAGCTTGTTCAGAAAGTTACCTCATAGTCTTCAGCTGTGGGGGTTTAGACTGTCCAACATTCACGTTTACTCACAGAGAAGATTCTAGTCTTCTAATTGCTAATTGTTTATGGAGTATCCAATTCCATGCCCTAAATCCAATCCTGTTAACGTTTCTTCAAGCGATAAATCCTAAAAAAGCCATCTCCTAGACTGTGGTATTGGAGCCGGTGTGAATGGACTGGCACTTGCAGTGGTGAGCAGCCTTTGTACTTTTAGGGAACAGCTAGATGTTACCAGCAGCCCAATTGGGGGATGCACTACACATGGTAACTCAATATATAATTATATAGTAATATTACCATAGTAGCCTATCTTGTATACATTCCATTGGGGCAACCTGAGGTGCATTCAACCATGCAAGCCACATTTTTTCAAATTTATTAGAACGTCTTTTTTTGATACGTTAATTTTCCCCTTAGAGGGAAGTATTTATCTCCTTAATCCAATCATCCACTGTGGGAGGAGCTGGCGAATTCAGGACCAAAAATGAAAGTGCTGTACCAAATATTAGGCTAGTTTTTATATTTCCAATAAAAATTGAGTACAGGTATATTTTCTAGTTTTATTTGAGATAAAGAACTGTTCAAAAAATCAAACCTTCTTCAGTTTGTTTTATATTTTTGACATACTATTCCCTTCTTTTTGAGTATTTATCTCACTGTACATTGTATTTGTACACATGACCTTTCTGTAGAAACTAGAGCCATTACAGCAAGCCTCATAGACAAGCTCCCTTTAGCAAGTTGTAAAGATTATTTTATTTTCATAATCTCTTCAAAAAACAAATTCTATTTGAGGTCTTTGGTGAGTTGCCACGAGGCAACTTGTATAATAGGGAATGTTTGCGTTCTGGTGCTCTAATTACTCATAAGATGGTTAGGTGTCATGACTGTTAAGGCCCATACCCACGATCAGCAAATCTTCAGAAAAATACTGCTTTTGAAGTGATCATATGATAATCTGATTGTTAGTACAGAGCTTTCGAGAGGCGAACATGACAGTTCATCCGAAATTATCTGATTGGACAAGCACAAAATATTTTCATGTTCAATACCAGATCATATGATTTTGGTTTAATCAGTACAGTTGTCATTTGAAAATATAATACAAATACACTACAACACATTACATCACTTCAAAATTTTTATTCTGTCGTATGAGAATTTTCATAACTTTAGTAAACTCTTCATTTTGGATGTGAGATTAGCATGCAAAAAACGATCATTTGTGATGAAGAATCAAGGAGAATCCTTTGTACAAGAGAGAGCTGAAATCAAGCACATTTATTCAATAAATTACAGTATATATTACTAGACATGTGCACGGCAGAAAAATTCCTTTTTTTTCCTTTTTCGTTTTTTTTGTTGTCTTCATTTTTTTCAGTTTTTCAGATTTTTCGTTATGATCGAAATTCCTTACTTCAAATAAATTTGTAAATTCAAAAACATTTGAATTTGGCTTGTTCCATTCGTATAGATGCGGTATTTGTTATCGGTAAATCGGGAATTCTGAAAAATTTGAATTTGGTTTGTTCCATTCGTATTCGTTATTTTGAAAATTTGTAAATTCGGATAAATTCATATTTGTTACATTCACTAACAGGCAGACAAACGTGAAAGGAAATTCCCATACCTAACTCATTTAATAGTTTAACTATTATAGTTTTTATTATTTATTAGACGTGTGCATGGCCGAAAAATTTGTCTGTTTAGTTTTTGTTCTTTAGGTTTTTTTTTTGTTTTTTTTTTAACGTTTTTTCAGTTTTTCTGATTTTTCGTTATGATCGGAATTCGTTACTTCATATAAATTCAGAAACATTTGAATTTGGTTTGTTCCATTTGCATAGAGGCGGTATTCGTTATTATTGGTAATTTGGGAATTCAGAAAAATTTGAATTTGGTTTGTTCTATTAGATTAGTATAGATGCGGTATTCGTTATTTTCGGTAATTCGTGAATTCGGAAACATTCAAATTTGGTTTGTTCCATTCTTATAGATGCGGTATTTGTTATTATGAGGAATTCTGTTATTTGGAAAAATTCAAATTCGGTTTGTTCCATTCGTATAGATGCGGTATTCATTATTTAGAAAATTCATGAATTTGGATAAATTCGTATTGGTTATGTTCACTAACAGAATAATTAAATGTATATACCGCGTTAAGAACGATGAAGAAAGAATACAATAGGCCCAGCTGCAACAATAACAGTGCGATAATGCACCAAAACAGTATAACTCAAAAAAAGTTGCGCTAATACCCAAGATAAAAATACTGACAGTACACACCTACGTGAAGATATGTGCAAAAAAATAATAAAAATTTAAAGTGCTAATTAAATCAGAGATCACAGCAAATTAAATGTTATGATCAAAAAAAAAAAAAAAAAAAAAAATATATATATATAACAGTTAATTGAATAACGTGAAGTGCCACATAGAACCGTAAGGTTAACAAATTGCAGCTATATGAGTCCAAAGAATGTCTTAGACAAGCTCTTGAGCGCAGAGTGTGACGCTCCACGATTAATAAGCAAGCAGCAAGATGAGAACAATTCACACCAGGGGAGCGTAATTTGGATCCTCACTTTCTGTCCACCACCACTAAGAATAACCACCTCTGGTGATAAGGGGAGTAAGACTAAACTCTTACCAGATTGTATGACCTCCTATCTCTAGTGAGGTCAGAAACGCCTGCAGATATGACCCTCTGCGGGGTATAAATCACCGCTGATACAGCTACTCTGATCTTCTGCCAGGCTCCGAGCGGACCAGGTCACATAATTCTTAGATCAGCCAGATAATTACCCCAAAGGGCGCAGGCTCATCATCAGCAAACCATAAAAAATATAGGAAACCACATAGCGTAAAACTGTAGGAGATTTTATTAAAAGTAGTTATAACACAAAGTACTCACAAACAGCGCTAGCAACACTCGTATCCGGATATATGGAAAACAGCCGGCAAACCCGATCAGACCAAACGAAGCCCGTCCTGCGGGATAACAAGGGGCGTGGTGACGTCAGTATGTTGAGCTCTGCCCTACATGTTTTGTCACAAGATGACGTCCTCCAGCTGCAATTTGTTAACCTTTCGGTTCTATGTGGCACTTCACGTTATTCAATTAACTGTTATATATATATATATATTTTTTTTTTTTTTTTTTTTTATCATAACATTTCATTTGCTGTGATCTCTGATTTAATTAGCACTTTGATTTTTTATTATGTTCACTAACAGACAGACAAATTTGAAAGGAAATTCCAATACTAAACTCATTTAATAGTTTATAACTATTATGATAGTCTTTATTATTATTATTATTATTATTATTATTAATAAATAATAATAATAATAAAAAACCTATAATAATGGTTAATAATTCATTAGGTTCACTAACAGCCAAATTTTAAAGCAATCTCCAATACCTACCTATAATGTAATAGTGTATAACTATTATAGTTTTTATTATTATTATTAGTAATAATAATAATAATAATAATAATAATAACAACAATAACAATAATAAATAATAATAATTAAAAATAAACAATATAAATGGTTATGGTTAATAAAAATATTAAACTTAATAATTTAATTATAATAGAAATTATCAGAATTTTTTTGTTCTTTAGGATTTGGGAATTTTCGTTCTTATTTTCGGATTTTCATTCTTTTGAATTTTTGGATTTTCTAACCTATTTTCAGATTTTCGTTCTTTAGAATTTTCAGATTTTCATTCTTATTTTCGGATTTTTGTTCTTTCAAATTTTCGGATTTTCGGATTTCGGATGTTCGTTTTTTTCGCATTTTCGAATTTCGGATTTTCGTTCTTTTCAAAAATGTGTTTTTGGAAAAATTTGTGAAATGGTTTTTCGTTATTCGGATGTTTCCGAATGAACAAATATTCAGAATTTTAACGAAAAAAGTAAGCCTTTGTAGGCTTATTGCTTTTTGGTAAAGTGTTTAAAAAGGTTTTTGTGTAAAAACTTTTCTTGCTTTTAGGCTTTAAGCTTTTACGCTTTTTTTGCTTGTAGGCTTTAGGCTTTTAGGCTTTTAAACTTTCTTGTTTTTAGGCTTTTATTCTTACTTTTAGACTTTTAAGATTTCTTGCTTTTAGACTTTTATCCAATCTTTTAGGTTTTTAAGTTTTCTTACTTTTAGGCTTTTATTCTTGCTTTTAAGGGTTTAGGATTTCTTGTTTTTTTAAGACTATTAAAGATAATATTAATTTAATAATTCAAATT
>BLSH010427634.1:1298653-1311321 GCA_018402905.1 Glandirana rugosa | reverse complement strand
CTTGCCCTAGTTTGAAGATGATTTTAGAACAGTTATATGGCTTCTACCGTTAATTAATACTTTTCAGACACAGTTTGAAGATGATCCACATTCACCTCCATTTTTGCTTTTTTTATGTTTTTATTTTTTTAAAAATATTTACAGTTATTTCCCTGTCCCCATTTTTTGTAGGGCACTTGCCCTACCCTTACCCCCATTTTACTTCCTTTTGCAGCCCTCTGGGGCTTTCCAGGACTTTCCTACAGCCATTTTTGTGCCTAAAAGTTCGGGTCCCCATTGATTTCAATGGGGTTCGTTGTCCGTGCGATCGTTCGGGTTCCGTCCGGACCCGGACCCGGACTTTGTCCCGAAGTTCGGACGGACCAGCAGAACCCGAACCTCCAGGTGTTCGCTCAACTCTATTCATGTTTACTCACAGAGAAGATTCTAGTCTTCTAATTGCTAATTGTTTATGGAGTATCCAATCCCATGCCCTAAATCCACTCCTGTTAACGTTTCTTCAAGCGATAAATCCTAAAAAAGCCATCTCCTAGACTGTGTTATTGGAGCCGGTGTGAATGGACTGGCACTTGCAGTGGTGGGCAGCCTTTGTACTTTTAGGGAACAGCTAGATGTTACCAGCAGCCCATTTGGGGGATGCACTACACATGGTAACTCAATATATAATTATATAGTAATATTACCATAGTAGCCTATCTTGGATACATTCCATTGGGGCAACCTGAGGTGCATTCAACCATGCAAGCCACATTTTTTCAAATTTATTAGAACATCTTCTTTTTTGATACGTTAATTTTCCCCATAGAGGGAAGTATTTATCTCCTTAATCCAATCATCCACTGTGGGAGGAGCTGGCGAATTCAGGACCAAAAATGAAAGTGCTGTACCAAATATTAGGTTCGTTTTTATATTTCCAATGAAAATTGAGTACAGGTATATTTTCTAGTTTTATTTGAGATAAAGAACTGTTCAAAAAATCAAACCTTCTTCAGTTTGTCTTATATTTTTGACATACTATTCCCTTCTTTTTGAGTATTTATCTCACTGTACATTGTATTTGTACACATGACCCTTCTGTAGAAACTAGAGCCATTACAGCAAGCCACATAGACAAGCTCCCTTTAGTAAGTTGTAAAGATTATTTTATTTTCATAATCTCTTTAAAAAACACATTTTATTTGAGGTCTTTGGTGAGTTGCCAGGGGGCAACTTGTATAATAGGGAATATGTTTGGTGCTCTAATTACTCATAAGATGGTTAGGTGTCATGACTGTTAAGGCCCATACCCACGATCAGAAAATCTTCTGAAAAATACTGCTTTTGAAGTGATCATATGATAATCTGATCGTTAGTACAGAGCTTTCGAGAGGCGAACATGACAGTTCATGCGAAATTATCTGATTGGACAAGCACAAAATATTTTCATGTACAATACCAGATCATATGATTTTGGTTTAATCAGTACAGTTGTCATTTGAAAATACAATACAAATACACTACAACACATTGCATCACTTCAAAATTTTTATTCTATCGTATGAGAATTTTCGTAACTTTAGTAAACTCTTCATTTTCGATGTGAGATTAGCATGCAAAAAACGATCATTTGTGATGAAGAATCAAGGAGAATCCTTTGTACAAGAGAGAGCTGAAATCAAGCACATTTATTCAATAAATTACAGTATATATTACTAGACATGTGCACGGCAGAAAAATTCTTTTTTTATTTTTGTTTTCCGTTTTTGTTTTTTTTTGTTGTCTTTTAGTTTTTTTCAGTTTTTCCGATTTTTCGTTATGATCAAAATTCCTTACTTCAAATAAATTTGTAAATTCAAAAACATTTGAATTTGGCTTGTTCCATTCGTATAGATGCAGTATTGGTTATTATCGGTAAATCGGGAATTCTGAAAAATTAGAATTTGGTTTGTTCCATTCGCATTCGTTATTTTGAAAATTTGTAAATTCGGATAAATTCATATTTGTTACATTCACTAACAGGCAGACAAATTTGAAAGGAAATTCCCATACCTAACTAATTTAATAGTTTAACTATTATAGTTTTTATTATTTATTAGACATGTGCACGGACGAAAAATTTGTTAGTTTAGTTTTTGTTCTTTGTTTTTTTTAAAGTTTTTTCCGTTTTTCTGATTTTTCGTTATGATCGGAATTCGTTACTTCATATAAATCCGTGAATTCAGAAACATTCGAATTCGGTTTGTTCCATTTGTATAGAGGCGGTATTCGTTATTATTGGTAATTCGGGAATTCAGAAAAATTTGAATTTGGTTTGTTCTATTAGATTAGTATAGACGCGGTATTCGTTATTTTCGGTAATTCGTGAATTTGGAAACATTCAAATTTGGTTCGTTCCATTCTTATAGATGCGGTATTTGTTATTATGAGGAATTCTGGAATTTGGAAAAATTCTAATTCGGTTTGTTCCATTCCTATAGATGCGGTATTCATTATTTTGAAAATTCATGAATTTGGATAAATTCGTATTGGTTATGTTCACTAACAGGCAGACACATTTGAAAGGAAATTCCAATACTAAACTCATTTAATAGTTTAAAACTATTATGATAATCTTTATTATTATTATTATTATTAAATAATAATAATAATAAAAAACCTTTAATAATGGTTAATAATTCATTAGGTTCACTAACAGCCAAATTTTAAAGGAATCTCCAATACCTACCTAGAATTTAATAGTGTATAACTATTATAGTTTTTATTATTATTATTATTATTATTATTATTATTAATAATAATAATAATAACAATAATAAATAATAATAATTAAAAATAAACTATATAAATGGTTATGGTTAATAAAAATATTAAACTTAATAATTTAATTATAATAGAAATTATCTGAATTTTTTTGTTCTTTAGGATTTGGGAATTTTCATTCTTATTTCTGGATTTTCATTCTTTAGAATTTTTGGATTTTCTAACCTATTTTCAGATTTTCGTTCTTATTTTCGGATTTTTGTTCTTTCAAATTTTCGGATTTTCGTTCTTATTTTCGGATTTTGGTTTTTTCAGATTTTCTAATTTCGGATTTTCGTTCTTTTCAAAAATGTGTTTTTGGAAAAATTTGTGAAATGGTTTTTCGTTATTCGGATGTTTCCGAATGAACAAATATTCAGAATTTTAACGAAAAACAAATTTGGAATGAAATGAATTGTCTATATATTACTGGTCTCAGTTTTTGTGAACTAAGCATTTTGTTTTACAACCCTCTTTACCATCACTAATCTAGAAATATTAACAGTAAGCTTTTTACATACAGGTACATCAAATATGATCAAACTACAACTAACGCTAAAAGTTAGACAGAGCTAAAACTTGGATAGAGTAGGGGAGGGTTAAAACCATTGTGTCTCATTTGGGAGATTCCCCTTCACATCCTTTCCTGCAGACTCAACAGGTAATGCAATATCTTTTCAAAATGAGAAAAAATATCCTCTGTTATATAGGTATCACAGGATCAAGTGCCTCTTCCTGTTCTGGTATCAATCAGAGATATTGGTAATTAGGACAATTCGAGAGAGTGTACTTCTCTAACAGGCACACAAACATCAATAAAAACCTGACAGTGGTTCTAACTCCTCATTCATAGTTTCAAAAGACTCTTGGAGGTGCATTTAGCAAACACAATATGCAGGGATATAGGAAATGATTATCTACACAAACACACACACACAGGTAGAACTGGATGGACCATTGTCTTTGTTCAGCCTTACCAACTATTTAATTTACCCCAATCTAAAAAAAAGTTTGCCTTCTACTTAAAGAAGAGCTCCAGTCTCCCCAAAAATTAAGTCAGCAACTTCAAATACAGTAGCTGCTGGCTTTTAATATAAGGACATGTACCTGTCCAAGGATTCAGTGTTGTCCTCACCCGAGCCAATTCTTCATTTGACTTCACATCCAGATGCTGAAATCTTGATTAAGCAAACCAGTGAAGTCTTGCGGCTTCATAGCCAGTTTCCCATTGCGTATGTGAATGGTCCTGCAGTCGTCCGGGACCTGTGAAGGCTGCGGGGATAGGAGGGAGGGGGGCGAACATCCGCTCAGATCACCATGGCCATATAACCGAAGGTTGAAGCGGGTACCTGTCAAAACCAGGTGCTCGCTCCCTTCAAAAAGTACCAAATGTGGTGGGGGCAAGCAGTAGGAGGTGAACGGGGTCATAAAAATTGTCCATCTAACAATGCCAGCAGTATTTGGAGTAAGCTACCACTAAGGGATGTAATTAATACTCTTACCAAGATACACCACAGAATGAAGGCATGCCTGCTTGAATATTTCCATTGCATCTAAAACTTGTATTATGAAAAGTAAAGATACATTGTTAAATTATGAATCACCAAAGTCTGTGTCACTTCACAAGAATTTGAGGTTAAATCTATTGGACTTTTTTTAGGCCCTTGACTGCTCAAACTTCCACACAGATACATTTTATCTTTCAGTGCACACAAAGTGTTCACCTTATGGTTTTAGTATGCTTGAAAAAACATGAATTCCTTGCTTGTTGTTCAATTTTCTATACAGCTCTTCTGATAAACCAGAATAGCCTCTTTTAGGAATGTCCAGTCACATTAGTTAGAATAAGTGAGCTCCTTTGGGAGAAAATAAGCAGCCGCTATTTTCAGATGTTCCATTTGGATGAAATTGTCTGCCCTTTAAATGACACAACATAAACAGGCAGTGTAGGGGTATCCGATTTCCTCATCTATGTCACAGGAAGCGTTATGGAAATGTTTTGATGTGCATTTGAAATTTAGTCTAATGTACAATTCATTTGAGGACTATTTTCAGTGGAGATCTAAGGAAGAAATATAACATTGTGTATTTGTTCAAGAAAACTTTCGTTTTTAAAAAAACTAATGTAAAGGTCTTGTCTAACAATTTGCTTATTTATTTGGAGTTTTATTCCTTGGAATAGCTTTATCATCAGTGTAGTGTGGTTAAAATTTGGGGAATTGTATAAAAGAGTCAAGGCAGATGTCAGTACTTGAAAGTTTGTATAACCAGTGGGCTAATTGCTAGGAAAAAGGAAATTATTGTTACGAAAATGAATCACTGTTCTTATCAGATGTGTTGCTGCACTTATCTTTCTATTCCCTCTTTTCTATTCTTACTCTTTTTTCTGAGTTACTTTTATTACTTTTCTCAGACTTTATATACAGATTCCCAGGTCATTCATTCAAAACTCTAAGTGGTAATAGCAATACCACAAGAGTATCCCCATGAGGGACATTCCTGTGAAGACAGTAATTCTCAACCCCTCTCAGTTTGGTCTGCTGTTATATAACAGAGTGTATACTCCACCTGTTATGTGATCAAGAAAAAACACCTTGAATTATATGCTTATATCAAAGGCAGCGATCCAATAGATAAGGCCATAAGTACTTGGTGGTGCTGCTTCAGGCTGAGGTGTAGAGCCCCATTGGCACTCAGGATAGTAGAGATGCCAGCGTAAAAAAACTCATCCAGTGATCAATGAACATTTTATCTTGAAACCCCGCTTGTCTTAGCCGATCCTGGTATAAATGTGTACATGTGAAAGCCTCAGTCAATGCCGCACCTTGGGCCATGCCCCCTGACGTGTTTTTCCCCACCGACCAGGGACTATGATTTCACATGTACACATCGATGCTAGGATCGGCTAGGCGAGCGGCGATTTCAAGTTAAAGTGATTCAACAGATTTTTTGTTTTGTCACAGAGTTGATATCTGTGCTTTTCTATTTCTTTATCAATTGTATTAATTGCACTTTTCCGTATTTCTTTTAAAAGTTACCAAAAAAATTTTTGGAAATGAAAATGCAGGCTTTATGGAACTGAGGCTTATTCCCACTCTGGCATTAAAATTAATGTGGACATTAGGAGTACTCAACTACCGGTGGGCCGGTCTGTTCAGACATTACTCAAAAGATGGAGGTCACACACCAATTACATAATTTTCTCCAAAAGTCTTTAGTCAAGCAAGGCAGCACATCAAAGTCTCCTCCTTGGAGATCCTCTCCTCTATGGTGTTTCACCCAATTCGCAGAAATAGGGTGGCCTAAGGGTGAATGTTTAAAGCCCCATTATGAGATAAAACTATTTTTGGCATGGTGTTAGGCAATCATAGAACTATAAATAATAACATCTCCATTTATATTTTAGTAGCACCATTTTCTTGGTTATTTTCCTCCAAAGTCCTAATTCAGAAGCCGATCTGCATTAATTTCCTGTGTAGGGGACTGGACAGTCATGCCTGTTCTCTCATTTGCAGGGTGACTGGTCCCTTTGTAAGATGTAGTTCTCTCTGTTAAATTGCTGACTTTATCACATCAGTGTGAGGGAATAGTGGATGGTGCTTTTGTAATCTACATGCTATGACACTTTATAAAAGCAGGCACTGAAACCATTGAAATTTTTATTTTCAGGCTAACATGGTGTAAGTCTTTGTCCTCAAAATGGTGCTGCAAAATCCCCCATGCTGTTCTCGTTATTTATTCTCCTCTGCACTCTCAGCCAGCAAATCACTTCCAGCTACATGTTTTGCCGATCACTGCACAGCTCCACCCATTGCTGATCTCCTCGGCCTCTCTGTATCAGCACACTCACAGCTACACCTCCTCCACTGTGGAACATACTGGTTCTGTATATTGTCCAGGAAATAGAAGCTGCAAAATACTGTTGACCAGTTGCCCACAGACCTGCTCAACCAGAAAAAAAAAACCCAATGCAAGCTGGGATGTGTAGTTTCCTGGTGCCCAGGAGAGAGGAAGGGAATTGTCATGTAGCACTAAGGTCTGCCCACCCAAATGCATCAGGAAGATCAGTCAATTTCTATGATGTCACAGGTACCTGTATGTCTGGAGTTTCTAAGGCTTTGGAGGTTGGATAAATACAAAGAGATTGCAGTTAGAATTGGGGGACATTTAGGAATGAGCTTGTTTTGTCAACGTGATCCTGGAGTGGGACTTTAAATACATTTACCATCTAGCCAAATTATCTTACCTAAAGGAACATGTTTTCCCACACCTGGGATCTAATCTCTATTCCCTTGACTATATTCCATTTCACTCTTAATAACCAGTTATTAAAGTGATACTTATTTCTTGTTTTTTATTGTTTAAAAATAACAAACATGTTATACTTACCTGCTTTGTGCAGCCCAGATCCTCCTCTTCTCGGGTCCCTCCTTGGCACTCCTGGCCCCTCCCTCCTGCTGAGTGCCCTCACAGCAAGCAGCTTGCTATGGGGCATTCAGACACAGAGCCTCGGCACCGTCCCCTCTATCTCCTCATTAGCTCACTGACTTTGATTGACAGCAACTGGAGCCAATGTCGCCCGCTGTGTGTCTCAGCCAATCAGGAGGGAGCGTCCCAGACAGTCAAGCCCCTTGTGTAACATCACTGGTCAGGTAAGTATTAGGGGAAGCTGAGGGGGCTGCTGCACACAGGAGGCTTTTTATCTTAATGCATTAAGATAAAAAAAAAACCTTCTGCCTTTAAAACCACTTTAAGGACTCTAAAATGTCAGGAGCCACAACTCCTACTGCGCAGAAAAATGGTGAGCAAGGAATAAGAGGAAAGGGAAGAGGGTGGGGGAAAGAATGAACAAACCCTTGATTTTATTTGTGTTGAATGGATGGCATGCAAATGTGTTTAGATTTTGTATGTTGCAGTACTTTTGTACTTTGTTCCTTTTTGACCTTGTAAGCTAACCATCTGCTCTTTACCAAAGCACATTTGTTTGATGCTCAAACAGTTTGGTCACTAAGCTAGGCATGCATACAAGGTAGTATCAAAAAGTTTCGAGACTAGCTCTGTTTACAAGAAAGGACTTTATTTATCTAAGTTTACACACTATCACCTTCAAAATAGTCCCCTTGCAATACAGCTCTCCTAGCATTTCTGCCACTTCTGGAATGTGCCCTGGAAGTCTTCTTTTCGAAATGTGTCAAGCTCCTTCTGTGATTCTCACTGAATCTCCACAATAGAGTAAAAACAGCGACCTTTGAGCTGGATCTCCATCTTCGGGAAGAGGGCAAAGTTCGCAGGTGAGTAGGGTGTGTGCAGAAGTGAGATCATGTTGTATCCGGCAAGAAACTCACGGACTTGCTGACCATGATGAAATAGCAGACATGGTAATGTGCGTGGCCAGAATAGCACCCGTTGCACAGCTCCCAAAGTACGCAGGACAATATCTTTTGGCACACTGACTTAGGAAGGTCGGGGCTCCCTGTGACTGCGCGTGCAGCCTTTTGCTGCCATCTGTTGGCGTGTCTCTAAACTGTTTGATACCACCTTGTATATAGTAAATCCTTACAGTCCCTCTTAATGCCAGTCTGGGACCTGAAATTACCATACAGCCATAGTCTATCACGTTTGAGCCGCAAACGATTGTAAAATTGTGAGAAAGGGTATAGGAGCTGCTGCAGATGTAAGTGTTTAAGGGGGGCTGAGGGGAGCTTCTATTGAAAGGTTTTTTTTTACCTTAAAGTGATATTGAAGGTACAATTTTTATATTTTAAAAATAACAAACATATCATACTTACCTGCTCTGCGCAATGGTTTTGCACACAACAGAGCTGATCCTCCTCTTCTCGGGTCCCCTGCCGGCGCTCCTCCCCCTTGCTGAGTGCCCCCATAGCAAGCCGCTTGCTATGATGCAAGCGGCTTGCATGCAGAAGAATTTTTACCTTCATGCATAGAATGCATAAAAACAAAAAAAATTGCCTTTAGAACCACTTTAATGTAGAGAATGCATTAAAGCAGAGTTCCACCCATTTAAAAGTCAGCAGCTGCAAAAAGTGTAACTGCTGACTTTTAATAAATGGCTACTCACCTGTCCCACGATCCAGCGATGCGGCCACCTGATGGATCGCTCCTCTCCCCCTCCACGGTGCCGACATAGCAAGTGTGGTCGGCCGGCTGTGGCTTCATGGCCGGGCACGCACTGCATGCATGGGCCGCGCTGCGCGCTGTGAATAGCCAGGCAATTTCCTGGGACCTGCGAAGTGTCCCAGAAGATTGCCAGGAGGGGGGAGAGGTGAATTTCCTTCCAGTTCTGCGGCAAAAGGAGAGGAAGTGGGAGCTGGGACCCTGTGAAAACAGGGTCTCCCCCCCCCCAAAAAAAATTAAATGCCAATGGGGTTGAACTCCGCATTAAGGTAAAGAAAGCTTTTACCTTTACAACCACTTTAAATATTTTTACACAAGTAAAATAATACATCGAGGCTTGGATATAAGAAAAGGCAACAGGAGGCCAATGGCCTAGAATTTCAAGAATTTAGAAGGTTGCCTTTTTTCTCATTGCTTTCTTATGTAAATTATTTATAGAAAAAATGATTCAGAAGTGACATCCCTACCAACTTTGTGAGCTGGGATAGACTGTGACTTTAAGCATTATTTGCGTAGGCAAATGACATACCTATGCTACAACACCCTGGTTCCATCATTTCAAACAGGCAAAAAATATATACTTTTGACATTGCCAAAAACATACATCTTCATGTTTTTATAGTGTAAACAAGATGGATGCAAAAAAATAATATAGCTTGTTGCTCATATTAAAATAGTAGTACTTCTAATAATATTTCAGGAATAAGTTTTAAAATGGGAAATTGCTTGCTTCAGACACTTCTACTGGCTTGGGCTCCTCCATTCATATTTCAATTAAATCAACATGTAAAACCTTTATATTAATTTTCCATACTCCAATACTTCAATACATACAAAAATTAAAAATATACCCAAAACCAAAAACAATTCTGAAAAAGACTAATTTAAAATCATAGACACATGCCCTTCTCTCCCTCAGGGTTGGATATGTTCTTATAATACAATTATATCACATATTATATTTATAGTGTTATATATATAATGATATATTTATAGTGTTATATGTAATGAGGTGATCTGCTGTAAGTTGAACAACCAATTGATGAACTTAAGCAAAAAAATTCAACATTTGAGCAAACTTGTAGGCCATTGATGTGTGTCCATAAAAAGCAAACTCCAAAGAATATGGAAAATGTGTTAGAATTCTACAACGATGTAGTTCCTACTTTAACCACTTCAGCCCCGGAAGGATTTCACACTTTAGGACCAGAGCCCTTTTTGTGATTTGGCACTGCGACGCTTTAACTAACAATTGCGCAGTCGTGCGACGTTGTATCCAAACGATATTTGCGTCCTTTTTTTCCCACAAATAGAGCTTTCTTTTGGTGGTATTTCATCACCGCTGCGTCATTTCTGATCGCCGCTAAAAACAAAAGAAGAGCGACAATTTTGCAAAAAACCCAAATTTCTTACTTTTTGCTAAAATACAAATCCAAAAAAAAAAATACAAAAAATATTTTTTTTTCATCAGTTTTGGCCGATTTATATTCTTCCTCATATTTGTGATAAAAAAAATCGCAATCTGCGTTTATGGATTGGTTTGTGCAAAAGTGGCCGCGTTTACGGACAATGAGAATTCATTTCTGGGATTTTTATTTATTTATTTATTTTTTACTAGTAATGGCGGCGATCTGCGATTTTTAGCGGGACTGCGATATTGGGGCGGACATGTTGGACCATTTTGACACTTTTTTTGGGACCATTGGCATTTATACAGCGATCAGTGCTATAAAAATGCACTGATTACTGTGTAAATGCCATTGGCAGTGAAGGGGTTAACCTGCAGGGGGTGCTCTAAGGGTTAACTGTGTTCTCTGGGCGTGTTCTTACTGTGTGTGGGCTGCCCTAGCAGGGGAAGGGAAGTGATCACAGCTTCCATGTAGAGGAAGGCTGTGATCACAGCCCTTCCCCCTCTCACAGAACGGAGGTCCGTGTTTACTTACACAGACCTCCGTTCTTTCACTCCGGGGGGGGGGCATCGCGGGTAGCCAGCAGAGTTTGAGTCCGCCGCACCCGCTCCCTGGCCCCCCCGGACACAGTGAGCGCGCGCTCACAGTGCGCAATCTCACAGCCGCCGTCGTATGACGGCGGTTTGCGTTATCGAGCCACTTTGTCGCTGTCAACCTGCGGTTGACGGTCGGCAAGTGGTTAAGAGCTCCAGACAAGACATTGGTGGTACCCAATTGGTGGGGCTGTGATCCAGAGGAGGATACAATACACAGGAATTGGACTTTCCTTAATGGTGGTAGTCCATCACCTTTCTTTAACCACTTCACCCCCGGAAGGATTTCCAGCTTTAGGACCGGGGCACTTTTTTCAATTTGGCACTGCGCCGCTTTAAATGGTAATTGCACGGTCATGCAATGCAGTACCCAAACTAAATGTGCGTCCTTTTTTTCCCACAAATAGAGCTTTCATTTGGTGGTATTTGTTCACCACTGCGCTTTTTATTTTTTTCGATATAAACAAAAAAAGAACAAACATTTTGAAAAAAAATGATATTTTCAACTTTATGTTACTACAAAAATACAATAAACTAAATTCTAGTCATACATTTTTGCCAAAATGCATTCAGCCACATGTCTCAGGTAAAAAAAAAGTAAATTCGCGTATATTTATTGGTTTGTGCAAAAGTTATAGCGTCTACAAACTAGTATACATTGTCTGGAATTTCTGCAGCTTTTATTTTATGACTGCCTCTCATGACTGAATCTCATTTCCTGAGGTGCTAAAATGGAAGGGCAGTACAAAACCCCCCCAAATGACCCCATTTTAGAAAGTAGACACCCCAAGGAATTTGCTGAGAGGCATGTTGAGCACAGTGACTATTTTATTTTTTATCATAAGTGATTGAAAGATGATGAAAAAAAAAAAAACAATAAGTTGTTACTGAAATTATGTATTGCTCACACATGACATGGGTATGTGTGGAATTACAACCCGAAATACATTCTGCTGCTTCTCCTGAGTACGGGAATACCCCACGTGCGAGTCTTTTTGGGAGACTATCCGTGTACGGGACTCCAAAAACCAATCCCCGTCTTCAGGATTTCTAAGGGCAAAAATTTATGCCTTCACCCCACACTGCCCATCTCAGTTTTGGAGGCCATAAAATGCCCAGATAGCAAAAAAACAAACAAAAACCGAATGAATCTTGGCCTCCAGAACTGAGATAGGTAGTATGGGATACATTTTTGTCCTTAGAAATCCCGGTGATTGGTTTTTGGGGTCCCGTATGCCGATAGACTCCCAAAAAGTCTCCCACATGGGGTATCCCCGTACTCAGGAGAAGCAGCAGAATGTATTTTGGTGTGTAATTCCACATATATCCATGTCATGTGTGAGTAATATATCATTTCAGTGACAACTTTGTGTATTTTTTTTGGTCATTTTTCAATCACTTATGACAAAAAAATAAAATATTCCATAGACTCAACATGCCTCTCAGAAAATAGCTCGGAGTGTCTACTTTCCAAAATGGTGTCATTTGGAACATTATATATATTTTTTAAAGCAGAGACCCTACAGATTTAAATAGTGGGTGTTACAATTTTTTTTCACAAAGTATTTGCGCATCGATTTTTCAAACGCAATTTTTAGGGGAAAAAAAACACTTTTTTGAATTCTAATTCATAAAAACATACTATTTTGCCCAAATGTTTGGTGA
The DNA here is from genome assembly GCA_018402905.1 of Glandirana rugosa. Classification (NCBI taxonomy): domain Eukaryota; kingdom Metazoa; phylum Chordata; class Amphibia; order Anura; family Ranidae; genus Glandirana; species Glandirana rugosa. The sequence goes on along the minus strand of BLSH010427634.1, from coordinate 1,298,741 downwards.
AATATAAAAGTTGTCCACCTTTGCGCGTGGTGGGGTGGGGGGGGGGGGGGGCGGGGGGGGGGGGGGGTGGGGTGGTGCGCGTTTCCAC
>BLSH010427634.1:1288480-1298643 GCA_018402905.1 Glandirana rugosa | reverse complement strand
CCCCCCCCCCCCCCCCCCCCCCGCATTTTTTAAAATTATTCATTTTATTTTTATTTTATTTTTACATCTTTTTTTATCATTTTTATTTTTATCACAGGGTTTTTAAATATCCCCTATGATAAAAATAGATATTGTCGCATTTTTTTTTTTTAATTTGGGGTCTACTAAACTCTAGATCTTTCCCCAGCCCTTAAAGCATCTGACCACACCAAAAACGGTGTGATAAGATGCTTCCCCAATTTCCCAATGGCAGTTTCTTAGGCCATGGAGATGATTGGAGCCATTCTAGTCTTCAGTCAGCTCTATGGTAAGCTGGGGGAACCACCAGCTGCATTCTCAGAGCCTGAGAAGACCAGCAACATACTAGTATGTCGCTGGTCCTTGTTGGGCATATATTGTAATGTTCTTTTTTTTCATGCAGCCTGTGGGTTAAATTAAAAAAAAGAATCAATCGGTGGGTATGCCCACCATTAGAAAACCTCCCCTCATCCTCTCACTTCTAATGGTGGGCATAGCCACTTTTTAAAAAATATATATCGGAGCATAGGGGCAATCCACCCCAATTTCCACCCACTGCCCCTATGCTCTGGTTTATTTGCTCTTTTTTTAACTGTGGTGGTGAAATCACCTCCAACAGAGCTGTAGTCGCTGCTTTATATATGGTGAGAGCAAACGCTATTGCTGTCACCCTAAATAAATCAGCTCTACAGCTGGCGTACCTAAAAATCAAATAAAGATTAATAAAAACAGTAACATATAAAAAAATAATATTCCTGCTAAGAATAAAAAATAATTAAATGTTACATTAAAACATTGCATACCTGCAAAAAAAACCCCACTGTAATAAACCGCAACAAAACATTACAGATATGCATAAACAACAATAGAGAGAGCAATAGAAAGAGAATAGAGAGAAAATAGAGATAGAAAACCACTTTTTTTGTTTTTTATAACTTTTTTTTGGTACACTTTTTTTTTTTATAACAATGAACAGTAAAGGTTAGGGTCTCCAAAAATGCGGTGACATCTTTGGAGACCCTGTGAACGTGTGCCCTATTCCTGTGTAGTGCTGTTCCCTATGCTAATACTCAACTAGTGAACGGTAGAGCTCCAAACAGTCACTGATGCAGAGACCAAGCTGGCCCAAACAGGTGGAGCAATAATATCGTGTGTCGCGCCTGTATCCGCGTCATCGGCACCAGGGATGGCATGTGGAAAATGCCGTCCATGCAGCCGGCTCACTGCATTTGGATTGGGAACATGGGGTGCAGAACCATCTGGATACAGAAGGGCTCTGATGATCTCTTCCTGGTATTGCAGGAAAGGTCCAGTCCGTCCTGACGCTTTGTATAGCACAAAAGCGTTCAGCAAAGCCAATTGAAATAAGTAAACAGACACTTTTTTGTACTAGTGTCTGGACTTACGGGCAATTAAGTATGGTGCCAATAACTGGTTGTTGAGGTCCACCCGTCCCATATTTTGGTTATATGTGTGGACACAGAGTGGTTTTTCCACAACACCAGTCGCCGTTCTAATTTGGATAGCCGTGTCTGCATTAATGGAGGAAAGAACGAAAACATCCTTTTTATCCCTCCACTTCATCGTCAGCAAATTACCACATCTCAAGCAGGCTCTCTCCCCCCGACTACCAGGGATTCTACCACCCGTTGGGGGAAGCCCCGGCGATTAGGTCGCACGGTGCCACATGCACCAATTTGGTGATCAAGTAAGTGACTAAGAAGTGGCACACTTGTGTAGTAATTGTACAGGTACAAATGGTACCCCTTTCCGGATAAGAGTGACACCAAGCTCCACACAATTTTGCCAGCACTCCCCATGTAGTCGGGGCATCCTTCCAGCTCTACATGGCTATCTTTGCCCTCATAAACCATAAAACTACATGTATAGCCTGTGGCCCTGTCACAGAGCTTATACATCTTGACCCCGTATCTGGAACACTTGCTGGGGATGTACTGTTTGAAAGCAAGACGTCCAGCAAATTTAATCAGGGACTTGTCCACGCACACAACTTGGTTGGGAATAAAATGTGCTGCAAACTGCTGTTTGTAGTGGTTTATGAGGGACCGAATTTTGTAGAGTCGGTCAAATTCAGGGTCCCCATATGGACAACCGAATTCATTGTCACTGAAGTGCATGAACCGCAGGATCTGCTCGTATTGTGTCCTGGCCATGGAAGCAGAGAAGACATACATATGATGAATTGAGTCAGTGGACCAATATAACCGCAATTCAGGTGCTTTATGTATGCCCATGTTGAGGGTAGGGCCAGAAAGGTCTTAAATTCAGAAACCGTAATTGGTTTCCAATTTCTGGCAAGTGATAAATGGGGATTAGTGACAATGTATTGACCAGCATATAAATTGCTTTGGTCCGCAATAGATCTATAGAGATCTTCGGTAAAATACAGCGAAAAAAAATCAATGGCCCTAAAGTCGTATACTAACTCGTATGGTGAGTCTGAATCTGACAGTGAGGCTTCCCCATTGCTCTCATCTGTCATACTCACCAACGCATAGGCCTCATCACTAGTGTACCTTGGATTAGACATGGCTTCTAAATTTATAGTTACACTAGTGTGACTCAGAGGCAAAAAAGTGCACCTGGTTGTCAGAGCCTGTGTCAAGTAACTACCAAATTCACTGTCAGATTTTGCAGGGATTGGGTGTGATCTCTGCGAACGCTGTAGATATGTGTTCTGTGTTTTGTAAGTGACAGAAATCTATTGATCCTGCACTTGGGTGGGCTGGGCTGGGCAGAGAGGCTAAACGCAGGTGCTAGCAGGTATCTGGGCTGATCCCTCTAATGCTGCATTTTTTAGAACACTAATCTAGTGGGGACGCTAATATATATCTGATCAGATCACAGATATTGATCTGATCAGAGACTACAATAGTATTTAACACCTATCTAATGTTTGTGTGTGCGTGTCAGAGTACCTAACTAACTGGCCCTGCCTGTTGTTTACACTGACCCTAACACACGCTAACTGGGGTCACCGCCAGGCGATCGGGGGTTAAAACCTATAAAAGATATATAGAATAATATACGGCAGGTAATCTGATTGAAAAAAAAACTAGCTAGCTAGCATCACCCGTGACACTTATACAGTGATCACAGGTGACGAGGGGCAATCAAGGGGTTAAAAACTTTATTGGGGGGGGGCAAGGGGGGTATTTACACCTACCTAGGTCTACTACTAACCTACCCTAACACTGATTTAGTGTCACAAGGGTCACGAGTACAGCGATCGGTAAAAATCAGATCACTGCACTATATGACACTGTGGCAGGGGGTGACAGCACTGAAAGTGTTAACTGGGGGGGAGGGGCGATCAGGGGGCGATCAAAGGGGTAAAATGTGCCTAACTGTCCTGGTGTCAGTGTGGTGTTGTGCAATTCACGTTTTTAGATGTCTCTCTCTCCTCTCTGCAACGGAAAAGAAAGCAGAGATGGGAGTTGACATTACTTCCCCTGCCTGTGTTTAAATTTCACAGACAGGGGAAGGCATCTCATTCGCTGGACCGATCAACAGGAGTAGATCAAATTCCATTGGTCTATTCCTGTTGATTGAACGGTCCTGTAGCGAATGGGACCGCAGCTACCGCGCTGTGTAGCTGTGCCCGCAATCGCCGCCTATTTACGGCGATTCGCGGGACACATCCACACTGCCGCAGTAAATATAATGTGCGCGGTGTGGAACTGGTTAACAAATGTGTAGCAAATATTTAGCAAATAAAGTGCTTTTCTCTCTGATACAGCCAGTCTTATCTGGCAAAACTGGTCAGGCATTGCCCCTACATTCCCAGTCTCTCCCAGGTGATCCCTAGACCAGGAATGTTAAGTATATAATGTACATTTTGAATTTCACTTTGAGTTCATTCATACATCATGGAGAACAATGGGTGGCCAATGTTTGCTAATGACAACTTGGAAGTTGGAACTTTGAGGTTCCTTTACGGCTAGCTCCGCAGGCTTCATATGTCTACTGGGTGGCCTTCACTGGTGTGTGAGGGAGGTATTAAGAGCACTTCATTTGCTACATATTTGCTACGCATTTGTTAAAGAAAAGTGATGGCCTACCACCACGAACAGCAACATTAAAATGTCCCTAACTATCTCCAGCAGGCTGCCCAAGCATACATACATAAGGTAAGTAGTCCATGCTTGGCGTTCTCCAGGAATTGGTAGATCTTTGGACTTGCGGTGCCTCCTATGATCTGCAAAATGGGTGTTTCTACAGAGGGGGCCCTCTCAAAACACAAGCCCAGAGTTGACAGATTCTGTGGTGCTCCAAAAACAAACTGCAGCAATTGTACATGAGCTTCATGCATTCTTTAATGCCCCTACATCCCTATCCCTGTAAACTCTTAAAAGGGCGTACTGCTGCAGAATGAAGTAATCTTCTAGAATACCATTAATATAAATAGAAATTGGAATTCTGGGGGATTCCCAAGTGCTTGCAGTAGGAAGCATTATAACCTTTAAGGCATGGTAACACGTTTTACTATGGAATAAACAATAACTGTAGCCAACTGTAGCTAACAAGCACTGTAACTGAAATGTGAGAGCTCCAGTTACTATAATGATTCTATATATTAAGTCATTTTGCTGTTAGAAATTGCAGAATGACGATTTAGATCACCAGTCAATGCTTTTGCATGGAAAGGAGACCTGGTGCAGTGCAGTGAAAAGGAAAAAAACTTTTGAATTATGATTTTAACAATTTTTAACCACTTGCCGTCAAGAGCAAGTTTGACTTCTTTAACATACATGTTAACATCAGCATTTTTTTGCTAGAAAATTACTTAGAACCCCCAAACATTATCTATTTCCTGAAAGCAAAGGCTCTGGAAAATAAAATAGGGGCTATTGCAATTTTTTATATTACACAATATTTGCACAGACGTTTATAAAATTTCAGGAATAAATACATTTAATTTTGAAATTTTAGTGCATACAAACACAATATAATACCCAGTTTTTTGGTAAAATATAAAATAAGATGTCTCAAACTACAGTACCTATGGTACCCAAAATTATCCATAAGTGATGTTTTAAAGCCTTTACAGGTTACCAGTTTAGAGTTAAACATGAGCTCTGGAATTATTGCTCTCACACTTATGTTTATGGTGATACCTCATGTGTGGTGCAATCACCATTTACATATGCACAATCTATATGCACATTTGCGCATGAGCTCGGGGTGCTTTAAAACATTTTTAAATGTATTTTATTTAATTATTTACATTAATTTGTGATAAATTTTGGGCAGGGACAAGTACTCTTCATTAGAGTTGAGCGAACCCGAACCCGGGACCCGGACCCGAACCCGGACATTTCAAAAAACGTTCTTGTTCGGGTTCTGGGTTCTGGTAGTTGATCACGCATGTTGAATAGCTGCAGGGCAGCCAATCAACAAGCCTTTCACTGGTTTTCCCTTAGAAGCCATCACAGCCATGCCTACTAATGGCATGGCTGTGAATGGCAAGTGCATCATGTGACCCAGCCTCTTTATAAGCTGGAGTCACTTAGTGCTGCAGTCACATGCTCTCTGAGACTCTGACTAGTGTAGGTAGAGGAAGCTGCCGGTGCTGTGAGGGACACATTGCAGATATTTTAACATCTCATCCTGCATTACAGAACGATCTGATTCTGGACTAATTAGAGATTACTACTACTGCTGCTCTGAGGGACAGATTGCAGATCTCACCCTGCATTACACAACAATCTGATTCTGGACTAATTAGAGATTTCTCATACTGCTGCTTTGAGTGACAGATTGCAGATCTCACCCTGCATTACAGAACGATCTGACTGCACTAGGTAGAGGCTACTGCTTAGAGGGACAGATTATTGTTCTAAAATCATCTCCTAGTTCTATAGGGTCAGGTTCCAGCTGTTGCTGTAAGGGACAGATTATTGTTCAAAAATCATCGCCTACTCCTACAGGGCCAGGTTCCAGCTGGTGCTGTAAGGGACAGATTATTGTTCAAAAATCATCTCCTACTCCTATAGGGCCAGGTTCCAGCTGTTGCTGTAAGGGACAGATTATTGTTCAAAAATCATCGCCTACTCCTATAGCGCCAGGTTCAAGCTGTTGCTGTAAGGGGCAGATTATTGTTCTATAATCATCTCCTAGTTCTAAAGGGAGAGGTTCCAGCTGTTGCTGTAAGGGACAGATTATTGTTCAAAAATCATTGCCTACTCCTATAGGGCCAGGTTCCAGCTGTTGCTGTAAGGGACAGATTATTGTTCAAAAATCATCTCCTAGTTCTAAAGGGAGAGGTTCCTGCTGTTGGTGTGAGTGGTGCATTTCTTGCACCAAAATAAAAAGTGAGTCTACGTTGGTGTTTTCCAAAAAAAAAGAAGGTATTAATTGGTATTAATAAATACTTAAATAGGGCTACATAGTACATTTGCGGGCACAATGAGGAGAGCATGAAATATATGACGTGGTCATGGTGCTGCTGGTGATGCTAGTGCTGCTGGTGTTGGTCGTGTTGGTGCTGAATTTGGTGGTACAGAATTTTCTAAAAAAACTACCCGGATGTCAGAGATGCTGCAAAAAGTGCGGGCCATCTGTGCGCACTTTCGGCGTTCTCACCATGCTGCTGCTCGCCTGTCTGCGCTGCAGCGGAACTTCGGCCTTCCCGCTCACCGCCTCATTTGCGACGTTCCCACAAGGTGGAACTCCACCTTGCACATGCTCAGCAGACAATAGTGGAGTTTCAGCTGCAGCACGCACGGGTCAGTCGCTCTGCGGAACAGCACCACTTCCCCACCAACGAGTGGGCCTCCATGCGAGACCTGTGTAGCGTATTGCGGTGTTTTGAGTGCTCCACCAACATGGCCAGTGCCGATGACGCTGTTCTCAGCGTTACTATCCCACTTCTATGTCTCCTTGAAAAAACACTTCGGGCGATGATGGAAGAGGATGTGGCACAGGAGGATGAGGAGGAGGAAGAGGGGTAATTTCCACGGTTATCAGGCCAGTCATTCGCAAGTGGCTCGGAGGGTGGGTTCCTGCACCAGCATAGGCCAGGTCAAAAATATTCAAGCCAGGGCACAGTTCTGGAGGACGAGGAGGACAAGGAAGATCATGAGGAGGAGGAGGAGGAACCGCAGCTGGGTGGCACCCAACGCAGCTTGTGGGCATCACTGGAGCGTGGCTGGGGGGATACTGAGGACACAGATGGTATACCTCTCACAGAGGACAGCTTGTCTTTGCCTCTGGGCAGCCTGGCATACATGGCCGACTACATGCTGCAGTGCCTAGCGCAACGACAGCCACATTGTAAAGTGTGCCGATTACTGGGTGGCCACCCTGCTGGATCTCCGTTACAAGGACAACGTGCTGTCCTTAATTCCCTCACTGGAGCGTGATTGGAAGATGCGCTACTACAAGCGCACGCTGGTAGATGCACTGCTGAGGGCATTCCCAAATGACACCGGGGGCTCAGTGGAAGCACAAGGTGAAGGCAGAGGAGGAGGAAGCCGCCAACGCAGCTGTGGCACCGCCAGCACCTCAGAAGGCAGGGTTAGCATGACCAAAATGTGGCAAAGCTTTGTCAGCAGCCCGCCACAACAAACAGCATCACCAGCCGATAGACAACGTCTTAGCAGGAGGCAGCATTTCAGCAACATGGTGGAAGAGTATGTGTGCTCACGCCTACATGTACTGACTGATGGGTCTGCCCCATTCAACTTCTGGGTCTCCAAATTGGCCACATGGCCTGAGCTTGCCGTTTATGCCTTGGAGGTGCTGGCCTGCCCTGCAGTCAGTGTATTGTCTGAACGTGTGTTTAGCATGGCAGGGGGCGTTATCACAGACAAGAGCAGCCGCCTGTCCACAGCCAACATGGACAAGCTAACGTTTATTTAAATGAACCAGGCATGGATCCCACAAGACTTGTCTGTACCTTGTGCAGAATAGACATTTAGACCGGACTCACACAGCCATTCGTATACTTGTTTTTTTGAATATGCCTCAATATTTTGGGGGCTACCCCAATTATAAACAAAAAAAAAAAACAGTGTTAGCTACCTTCTCCTACTCCTCCACCACCGCCACTTCCACCTACACTGCCACGGTCACGGCCTAGTCAACCTCTAGGCTCCTACTCCACATCCACCCCCCTTCCCATTTTTTTAAATTTGATTTTAATTTATTTTCCCTATCCCCATTTTTTTGTAGGGCACTTGCCCTACTCTTACCCCCATTTTACTTCCTTTTTCAGCCCTCTAGCACTTGCCAGGACTTTGTTACAGCCATTTTTGTGCCAAAAAGTTCGGGTCCCCATTGACTGCAATGGGGTTCCGAGATAAAGTTCGGGTCAAGTTTGGTACCGAACACGGACTTTTTCCCGAAGTTCGGCCGAACCCACCGAACCCGAACATCCGGGGGTTCGATCAACTCTACTCTTCATGGAGAGATCTGTCTGATAGACCTTGATTCTTCCTCTGCGGTCCAAGCCAGTCAGCCAATCAGAGATCTGTTGGAGCGGCTGCTTCCCTGACCATAGTGGCCAGGGAAACATAACACTGAATCTGGAAATGATGATATTCTTGCTGCTTCTGGCTTAATCACAGAGGAGATTGTTTAAAGCAGGCCGGGGTTCCCATTCCAAGCCTTGTAAAAGTGATCAGGTAGCTGTAAAGCCACTTGGATCACTTTTACCTAAAAGCTGTTCACTAGCTCTAACAAATGATACCAGGATTATGGCCGCAGCTGCAGCCATGATCTTGGTATAACCACTTGCTCCTGATGGAAGCTGACAGAAGGAATAACAGAAGGTTGGAAGTGGTTAAATAGTTGAGAAAAACTGAAGTCATTTTTATTACTATACCATTTATTTTTTAAATTTGCTGCGGACAGATTTTTTTGGATTACCATGTCTGTATTGTGGTAGGAGAATGGGCTAACTGCAAGTAGGGCACATATGTCATTCTCCACTGTCATTTTCTGCTCTGGAAAATTGTGAGGTTGTCTATTTCCCTTTAAATTGTATTTATTATGATGTCCAGATCGCTTTATGTAAATAGGTGCTCTACTTTGTAATAAACTCTAAATTATTTAGAATCCTGCTATAAAACATACACCTATTACATTTCTTCAATAAAACCTAGGGCAACAGTTCTAAGCCTTTAGTAGTGATAAAAATGCACTGGCTGCAAAGAGAATAGCCCAAAGTGAATTTTTCAAAGACTTTGGTGACCTCTGCTAACATATTCAGGGAACATTATTTGAAAATTGCTGTATTAGGAGAAAGATTTTCTGCCAGGATTTCATGACCCCTAGAAAAAATGTCAAGTATTTTATTTCACAACCGAGACAACTTTCAAAAGGATGCCAGGGAATACATTATTCATTAAAAACAAAAATCCCATAAAATTGTCATATTATTGTGGCTTTACTAAATAAATACATGTATAAAATTATGTAATGCTGCGAAGGCATGTATAAAACTCTGTAACGCTCTGACAGAATGACAAAATCAGTTTTTAGTACAATGCATATTCTGTGATTTTACATCTTTAACAGAATGGGTAATCTTATGAAAGATCAGACAGGGAGTAACTGTAACTTTGTTTCCCAAAGCTAAGCCACTCAGAAGTTGTATCAGGGTGTTTAAACCTACTTCATATCAAATTGCCTATGGGTAGTACAGGGTAATGTGTGACTTCCTAATTAGAGTTGAGCGAACACCTGGAAGTTCGGGTTCTGCTGGTCCGTCCGAACTTCGGGACAAAGTCCGGGTCCGGGTCCGGACGGAACCCGAACGATCGCACGGATCAGTGTGTAATGGGACATGATGGGTATCCGTTAAACTATACTTCATCCAAATTTGTGGGACTATGTTGAAGACTCACCGAATCGAAACCCTTTGTTTCAATGTCAATGAGGGACAGACTAGAAAGTATTCTAATGGGTAAGACAATTTCTACATTTTAGTGTCTTATACGTAACATGATTTTTGACTAAAACAGTAAGACAGTCTCGCAATGTCTCAAAATATGTACGGAAGCGTCGTAATGTATTAAAATATGTACATAAATAAATCATTTCGGTGTTATTATACTGTTAAAATACCCTAAAAACAAAAATTACTTATTACATAAGGGACCGTAGGAAAACTTTCAACA
>BLSH010427634.1:1264219-1277347 GCA_018402905.1 Glandirana rugosa | reverse complement strand
GAAGGTACTCGCAAATAAGTAACCTTATCGTCCATGTCGTATGTTGTTTACACTGTCTACCAGCTTTCTACTAATCTTTCGACCATCTGTCACATTTGTTGTATGCTGTACCTGCTATTCCAATGAATAAACGCTCATGGAAGAAATCGGTAATTGGTGAGTCACTATCTGATAAGAACTGTCTGCGGTGATCATATCTGCTTATACAGGCCAGGCATAGAGGTCTCAACAAGGGATAAGTCGCCATTACAACAGTTAGGAGTCAGAATAGGCGATCAAAGGGTTAAATGTGTTCCTAGGGAATGCTTACTAACTGTGGGGGAGGTGATTTGACTGGGGGAAGGTAAAGATCAGTGTTCCTGCTTAGCAGAAACTCATGATCAGTACATTCCCCACTCATTGAACGGTGTTCTGCCTGTCTCCTGAACGATCGGCGGGTCCCGATTGGCTCCCACAGAGCGACTAACCTGCCGCAGTATATGTGTGTGGGGCAGTCCGCAAGCAGTTAAAACACTGTACCTCTCTATTTTTTATGTTGCTGCTGTTTCAAAAAAGAAAATAATAAACACATTATTTTTACCATATGCTTTTCTAATGCCTAATCCCAATGCAATAAGCCATGCACAAGAACAGTTTGTTTTTTATCTAGACACCTACATACATGTGCGCAGGTTAAAGAAGGCAGAACCTCTACGGGAACATGGCATGAAACTTTTTTTCTTTGCTGATCCAGGAGAAAAAAAAAAAAATATAACGCGAAAACAGCCTATAGAATAAGGTGACCAGACTTTTAAAATGAAATCCGGGGACATATATATATATATATACATATGTATATATTTATTGGCAAATAGTAAACTATTTTATAAGCATATTATCCTCAAATTATATATGCAGTGTATGTGGTGTTTATGTAATGGTTGTATGATATATACGTTATTTCTGGAAATCATTTTATACCAACCCTATAGCATTATTATACCAGCCCAACTGTATAACGTCATTATTTTCTTGTTCATAAAAGGGAAAACCATGCATTTAAAGCACATTTCAAGAGTGTAGTATACTCACCAGTGCTCATCGGCGCAGCCTCATCAGTGCCAATCAATGCAGCCTCACCAGTGGCTATCAATGCAGCCTGATAAGTGCCCATCAATGCAGCCTGACCAGTGCCCATCAATGCAGCCTGATCATTGCCCATCAATGCAGCCTCACTAGTGTCCATCAATGCAGTGTCATCAGTACCCACCAATGCAGCCTCATCATTGCCCATCAGTGCAGCCTCACCAGTGCCAATCAGCTCAGCTTCACCAGTGCCAATCAACTCAGCTTCACCAGTGCCCATCAATGTAGCCTCACCAATGCCCATCAATGCAGCCTCACCAGTGCCCATCAATGCAGCCTACTCAGTGCCAATCAGCTCAGCCTCATCACTGCCCATCAGTGCAGCCACACCAGTGTCCATCAATGCAGCCTGATCAGTGCCCATCAATGCAGCCTCACCAGTGCCCATCAGCTCAGCCTCATCAGTGCCCATCAGTGCAGCCTCACCAGTGTCCATCAATGAAGTCTCACCAGTGTCCATCAATGCAGACTCACCAGTGCCCATCAATGCAGCCAGTTCAGTGCCCATCAATTCAGCCTGTTCAGTGCCCATAAATGCAGTCTGTTCAGTGCCCATCAGCTCAGGCTGTTCAGTGCCCATAAATGCAGCCTGTTCAGTGCCCACCAGCTCAGCCTGTCCAGAGCCAATCAATGCAGCTTGTTCAGTGCCCATCAAAGCAGCATGTTCAGTGCCCATAAATGCAGCCTATTCAGTGCCCATCAGCTCATCCTGTTCAGTGCCCATGAGATCAGCCTGTTCAGTGCCCAACAGCTCAGCCTGTTCAGTGCCCAACAGCTCAGCCTGTTCAGTGCCCAACAGCTCAGCCTGTTCAGTGCCCAACAGCTCAGCCTGTTCAATGCCCATCAATGCAGCCTGTTCAGTGCCCATAAATGCAGCCAGTTTAGTGCCCGGCAGCTCAGCCTGTTCAGTGCCCGTCAGCTCAGTCTGTTCAGTGCCCAACAGCTCAGCCTGTTCAGTGCCCAGCAGCTCAGTCTGTTCAATGCCCATCAATGCAGCCTGTTCAGTGCCCATAAATGCAGCCAGTTTAGTGCCCGGCAGCTCAGCCTGTTCAGTGCCCATCAGCTCAGCCTGTTCAGTGCCCATTAATGCAGCCTGTTTAGTGCCCAGCAGCTCAGCCTGTTTAGTGCCCATCAGCTCAGCCCGATCAGTGCCCAGCAGCTTAACCTGTTCAGTGCCCATAAATGCAGCCTGTTCAGTGCCCGGCAGCTCAGCCTGTTCAGTGCCTGTCACAGACCAGCCCAGGCAAAAATAGAGTAGGGCAGGGGTAGGCAACCTTTCAGAGGTTGAGATCTACCTGGACAACATTGAGGAAATCAAAGATTCCCTGGGTAGGGGGGGTCACCCTTTAAAAAAAATAACTGTCAAGCACCAGATAAAAACACAGCGTAGTGTCCTCTACCCACCACACAGTAGTTTTACGTCCCTCCTCCCGCAGTAGGGACTTCTGCCCCCATACAATAGTGTCCTGCCCCCTTTCACATCACACCCCCCCACTATAGTGTCCTCTGCCCCCCTCCACCCTGCAGTAGGGTCCTCTGCCCCCCCAAAGCAATGTCCTCTGTCTCCTTCACCCCTCCCCCACTGTAGTGTCTTCTGCCCCCCCCATGCAATGTTCCCTTTCCCCTACACACACCCCTCCTCCCACACTGTAGTGCCCTCTGCCCCCCCATGCAATGTCCCCTGTCCCCTACACACACCCCTCCCCCCCACTGTAGTATCCTCTGTGCCCCCCAATGCAGTTTCTTCTGTCCCCTTTACCCCCTCACTGTATGTTCCCTGCCCTCCCAGTGCAATGTCCTCTGTCCTCTTCATATCCCCCTTTTAGTGTCCTCTGTGCCCTTCACCCCTTCCTCCCCTCAACTGTAGTGTCCTCTGTGTTCCCATTTACACCATTGTGTAGGTAGTACTTTCCTACCTTACACCGTTGTATAGCAGAGCAGAGAATGGGAGAAGTCACAGCAATGGATAGAGGATGGGAGCGGGATCTGACAGAGTCAACTTTTTACATTAACAACCTTGGGATTGGTTGCTAGAACTGCCTGGCAACCAATCACCTGCTGGTTAATGTAAAAAGGTAATTCCAGCAGCTCCAGCCCCCATCCTATATCCATTACTGTGCCTTCTCCCGATCTCCGCCGAGTACGGCGGCAGCGGCTGGGGCAAGGTCTGTGTGTGGGACTGTGTTCCCGATCTACCCGTTGACTACCTGCGGTCAACGAGTCAATCGCGATTGACAGCTTGCCGACCCCCAGAGTAGGATGACCAGATGTCCCCGGCCCTGAAAAGCGGGACAGATTTCTTCCGGGGACAGTGTGCTCAATCCGGGGACTGTCCCCTGAAACCGGGGACATCTGGTCACCCTACTATAGAATAGAAGGAATATGTATGACCTTCCCTGGTGAACCAGGTTGTGGGGTTGAGGTAGGCTAATCGACTGTGGAGCTGAAGTGTGATGCTGCAGTCTGGTTCATTTCAGTTGCTCTCCCTGGTGCCTTGTCCTTGTTGGTGAAGTCTCTGACAGCAGGGAAAGTGGTACTTGTGTATTCATATGTGTTTGTTGAAATTCAACATCTAGTGTCTAATTGTATGAGGGCGTATGACAAACACACCTGATTTGGAATCATGTAGCTAATCCAAGCATCAATAGATATAAGTGCAATTGTTATAGCAAACAATTTCTAAGAGAATTATGGAGACTGCTACTGCTGGCCTTCCAAGTTGCCTGGTTGTAATTCTGACCCCTTCTTGCTTCAATACATTAAGTCACTGACCAAGAACAAGTATGCAAACCGGAAACGTCAGAGTGAAGTCAGACTTTCTAACCTAGATGCTGTAAGTTTTCAGGGTGATTGACTCAAAGCATGGAAGCCAGAGGGACAGCCAAACTTATAGCATGTTTCAGAAAAAAAGACAGCAGCAATGGTGACTTCCATGTTTTAGGAAAATTTCCTTTAGCCTGGGTTCACACTCTTACGATGTGGGAACCAGCGTGATTCCAGTGCGGATTCCCCCATTGCATCTCACCCGCAGGCAGTTCACACTGCCCTCTGCGAACCGCTTCGGATGTCAATATAAAGTTAATGACACCCCCAGATCGAATCACAGATCGCAGTGCGAACTGTGGATTTGGATAGGAATCTGATCGCATGGGAGTGAACACCCATGCAAACCGATTCCAGCGCGGGAAAAAAAAGTCCCTGCACCTTTTTTGTGCAAGTCCAATGCGAAACAAACTGTATGGCTGAACTCGCATTGCACAGACATCGCATGTGTGATCGCATGACATCATGCGATGTCTGTGTTCACCTATGTGTGAACCCAGGCTTAGGGAGACCTTGTAACTTATCCATGCATGGTGGTGATGTGATCATAGGCATGTGCACAGGGTGTGCTGGATGTGCCTGAGCACACCCTAATCACTCTGTGCAGTGCACATTGCCCTTCCTGCCTGGGCCTCCTCATGTCCCCTCTGCAGCACTGCTGGCTTCCCTCCTCTCCTCTCCTAAATGCTGCAGCAGATAATTTCAGGATGGAGAATGGGGAAGGGGGCCAGTAAATATGTAATTTACCAGCCCCTTTCTTTTCTAAATAAAGACAATAAGTGATTGGTACCGATCACTCACTGTGTTCATTCATAACGGAAGCATAGTAAACTATGCTTCATTTACTATGCTTCATTTTGTGCATGAACAGGAAGACGATCAGCACAGAGCATCTCCCATTCATTTACTGTCCAGTGCAGCTAAGACTGAAGAGAAAGCGACTGGCAAATCTCAGTCTCAGTCTTTGTCTCAAAAGTGAGAGGGTTTGAGCTTTGTGGTACACACCCTAATGCAATAGAATATGCACACCTATCGATGTAATGAAAGGTTACTAATATTGGCAGACTGTGGCTTCCTTTCTTTTCATTTTTTTTTCCTTACTGACACAGGTAGATGCAAATTCATATGTTACATGATCGCCGTTTGTATTCCCACATAATGTCACAATTGCCTTTATTTGTCCAAGTATGGTCCGGATAGCAAGTGGGGTTCATGCTCTGTTCACACTAATGTGATCCGATTTTCTTGCAAATTTTATGCTACTTCAATGCAACTTTACACATAGAAGTCACGTCAGCATTAGATAAGAAGCAATTCCTATGAGACTATGATGCGATCAGGATTTTTATAACCCTCTCAGGTCATCCTTGCTGCCTAAAAACTCTCCTCCCAAGCACATTCTATTCACACCTGAGCGTAGTAGAAATGCATGTTCCCACTCGCATTTTTTCCATGTTTAATTGAATGGGCTGCCCTATGCGCAACAAATGCCCCAAAGTAGCTCAAGAACCTTTGTAGCCGTGGAGCTTTGCTTGTTTTTTCATTGTGTGTTTTGGTGTGTGATAGACGCATGGAAAAACATGCATCTGATAACCATGACTGGCGTATCATTAACAATTAGCTGCATTCGCATTTGTGGATTTCAGAATGCACTGCAACCCATCCAGAAAATGTGCGCTTTGTGGTGCATTTTGGAAATGCATTGCAAATGTGCATTGCACTTGCGTCCCCATAATAGCATGCTAATCATGATTGGGGTGTCATTAACAACTAGGCTGCTTTCACATCTGCGCATTTCTGAAAGCATGGAAATCCACACAGAAAGCGCACACTAGGAAAATTTGCTGCAAACACGTATCAAGCTTGCGTCGCTATGGCACGATAACCACAAATGGAGTGTCATTAACAAATAGGATGGATTGACATATGTGTGTTTTTGAACACGCAGCAATCTACACAAAAAAATGTGCCTTGCAGCGCATTTTGGAAATGCATAGCAAATGCGCATTTCGCTTGCATCGCCATAATGGCATGCTAACCACGATTGGTGTGCATTTCTGAATGCGTGGTAATCCGCACAGAAAACATGCGTTTTGGCATGCGTTTTGGAAATGCAGTGCACATGTGCATTGTGTATGTGTTGCCATGATGGCATGCTAGGCGTGATTGGGGTGCAGATGCTGACTTATCTTTTTTGAGTTTTTGATTGAGACATATCCCCACATACAGTATCTGGAAATTTTACTTCAACAACAGTATACATTCCTATTGCTCCAAAATACCAGTGTTTGTCTTTCTGATGTATTGCTACTGTATTTGTGTTAGATAAGGCACTAAATGAATTGAGTAGAAGGGTAAGGAGTGGACTGGAACAAAACTTGCGCACAGCTTTTACCATTTTTTTTCCGTTTCCCTGGCTATTATTGGTGCATATCTTTTAGATGCTGTGCCAATGTCAAGAGGAACCACAAAGTTTTTAGCCATCATCTGTTTGTTCCCAGGTTCTTCGTTTGTAGACTGGGCATTCATTTGGGAGCTCCAATTTTTGTGTGCCATTTCTGCCCCTGAAAACACATCCTGCTAATAGAGGTCCAACTAAAACTGGCCATTCAAATATAGTTTTTTCCTGTTCAGCCTGCAGACCAGAAGCAATTAGAGATGGGCCAAATACCCTCTGGCTCACAGATGTTCAGACCTGAATGGCAAACCCCATTGAAGTCTACGGGACCCAAACTTGAAAAAGACCCCATTTTGAAGGCTTATATGCAAGTTATTGGCCATAAAATGGGTTTGGCTACTGCCCTAGGGGACATGTACCAATGCAAAAAAAAACTTTTAGAAAAGATTGTTTGTATAGGAGCAGTGATTTTAACCACTTAAGGACTGGAAGGATTTCCCACTGTAGGACCAGAGCACTTTTTGCAATTCTGCACTGCGTCTCTTTAACTGACAACTGGCGATCCTGTGATGTTGTACCCAAACGAAATTGACCCCCTTTTTTCCCCACAAATAGAGCTTTCTTTTGGTTGTATTTGATTCCCTCTGCATCACTTCTAAATCACCACTATTAACAAAAAAGAGCGACAATTTTGCAAAGAAAAAATATTTTTTACTTTTTGCTATAATACATATCCAAAAAAAAATATAAAAAAAAACACATTTATTCATCAGTTTTGGCCGATATATATTCTTCCTCATATTTGTGGTGAAAAAAATCACGATCAGCGTTTATTGATTGGTTTGTGCAAAAGCTGCAGCGTTTACAAACCATGAGAATTAATTTATAGGGTTTTTACCTTTTTTTTTTTTACTAGTAATGGCGACGCTCTGGGTTTTTTTTGGGACTGCGATATTGCAGCAGACATTTTTGACACGTTTTTAGGACCAAGGACATTTATACAGCAATCAAAAATTAAAATGACATTACTTAATAAATGTCATTGGCATTGAAGGGGTTAACCTGCAGGGGGCGATCTAGGGGTTAACTGTGTTCCCTAGGCGTGTTCTAAGTGTGAGGGGACTGGGTTGCCAGGGGCATTACAGACCTAACTAATCCCAGTGATAGGGATCAGTAGGTGTCTTACATGCCGCATGACAGAGCGGGGAACGGCCGTGTTTACATCGGCAGTTCCCTGTTTTTCTTCTGTGCCAGGCAATCGAGTCCACCTGACCCACAGCCATACTGCCGGAGAGTGCAGTGGGCAGGAGAGCGTGCTGCCGGCGGTGCACTTTCACCCGTTAGCAACGCACGCGTGAGCGAGCCACCGTTTATAGACGGCAATTTGCGCTACAGCGCCACTCTGCAGCAGTAAATGTATGTGAGCCGTTTCGGAACCGGTTAATGATACTTAAAGTGAAACAAATATAATGCCTTGGGGGTCCCCTTAGTCTGCCTGTAAAGTGGTGCATCTGTACCGTGTATAGAACCTGCTGCAGCAAAACTGACATTTATAAAGTAAAAAAATACATTTAAATTGATTTTCTCTGCAAGCTTTCTGTATTTGGACAAGCTGGAATTTAGATGCTGGGCATGTGGGTGGCAGGGAGTGTAATTTTTATTGGCACTGCAGCAGCTAGTCCAGAGAAATTTGCCTGCTATAATCTACAGCTGTGGTGTGCTGCTGGCAGACATGTTGCAAGGACCTGTGACACCCTTTGCTATACCATCATCCCTGTCAGTGGAGGCTGCTGAGAGGCCATCATATATAGCAGGGGTAGACATGAAAGGTAAGGAGTGGAGAAGAATTGTGTCCCTTGTGTTTTGCTTTCAGGTGCTCTTGCCAACGGCAGTGGTGGGATGTTAAATGCCTTGTCAAGCATGTGGTACCCAAATGGCTGGTGTTTTTGCCACACTTGATCTGCTTGTGGCAGAGATTGCAAATTGCAACAGTGCAATCGGCTGCATATATGCCAAAAAAGGACCAGACAGCTGAGCTGTGGGAAGTGGGCCGGAAGAACATCTCCACAATGTGATGGAATAGGGTGGCTGCTCTCTACTCTTCCATGATGGCGGCTTCTGGATGACATCCTGCCTCATTGGGGTTGCTTCTCCCCCTCACTTTTCTCCTCTGCTCTATCTGGAACCCAAGTCACATCAGTGACCTCATCATCATCATCCCCTCCATCCTCATCATCACTGGAGCCAACTTAGCAATATGCTGCGGCTGGAGGAACATGACTGCCAATTTGTTGCTTATCAGTGTTCTCCCCTATCTGTATGCTCATGTTACTCACTTCCTCTACCTCAGAACCAACATCAGAATCAAGTAATGTCTGTGCATCCTTAAGAAGCAAGTGGCTGACACTGTGTTCAAATGACTTAGCTGACTCCTCCATGCCTGATGCTGGGGCAATGGCAGGAGTAGCTGTAGACAAGGAGGCAGAATAAGCTTCTTTGGCAGCTGTGGTGGACTGCGCAATAGTGTCAGGCTGTCAGCTTGGGTCATAGATGATGGGGAGGATGAGGATGTTTTAGTAAGCCAGTCCACCACCTCCTCTGCATGCTGTGGCTGCATAGCATGGGCAACATAACTAAACAGAGACAAATGTGCCCTGCCTGAGGACTAACCACGTTCACCTTTGCCTGTGGACGCAGACACTGCTGGCCCTCTCATAGTGGCATGGAAACCTCTTCGTTTCCTTGTTGGCCCCCCAGACATGGTGGGAGGGGGGGCTTATTACCCAAATTTACAAGAAACTGGGAGATGTGTGATTGGGTGCACTTTTTTGAATGAAAAGTGGTATTTGGTGAACTTTAAATTGAGGACTGACGCTGACAGAAATGTAAAAACTATAAAAAAAAAAAAAAATGTAAAAAAAGAGGGCAGGCAGGGAACAAAATAAAGAAAAAAAAAACAAGAAACAAAAAACATGCAGCGACCAAAAAAAAAAACAAAAAACAAAAAAAAACAAAGAATATACAGCACTGTATACAGTTATGTAATGCTGCGTTAAACACTGCCACTGCACTACACCAACACACTACACTAACACTATACTCACACTCAATGTCAAATGTTATGTAAAGCTGTGTAAAACACTGTACTACACTAACACACTACACTGACACTACACTGACACCAGTGGCGGCATGTCCATAGAGTGCGCATGAGCACCGCCCCTCATACCCATGTGTCTGGCCCCCTGATCTACATATCAGGGCACCGGACTATGGATTCCAATGAGGGGAGTGTTTTTTTGAAGCACGTGATTAGAGCAAGAGGCTCTAATAGGCTTCAAAAAAGGGTTGTATGACGATAGCAAATTCATTTTCGCTATTTTCACGCTAAAGTTCCTCCCCATCAATTAGGAGGCAGGTTGTGAGACCTGTTTCCTTATTGGCCAAAGCGTTGGGCGATCCTGTTGGATGCCTAGCGCTTAGGCGGAAGAGAGAGGAGACACGCGGAGGAGGAAGCTGTTGAAGGAGCGAGCACCGGAGCTGCTGCCCACAACCCGGGAGAGGAGGAGAGGACACCACAGCCCACCACCTAGATCCCCAGGTGCCAGGGGGCTGGTATTAGTGCCATGTCACCGCCCACCCGGGAGGGGGTTCTTTGCTGCCCCCCCAAAAGAAAAACCCACCAGCCGCCACTGATTGACACACTATACTCACACACTATACTAACACTACACTAACACTACATAGTCAGAGTCACAATAAGTGGACACACTAGCTCGCTAGTAGCAAACTGAGCCCTGTTTTAGCTATCGCCACTCAAAACAATACAAAAGCTTTCTATGGCAAGTTACCTTTTATAGCGAGGGGTGGGACTATGAGCACTGAGCCATGATTGGAGAAAGTCATCATCACTTTATCCAATCAGCGCTCTGGTGCCCTAATTGGCTTTGCACCTGACCAGTGTCGGGGTGTAATGTAAGTATATTTTTACATGTCCTCCTAATGTTTGATTTGTTTTTTGTTGTTTTGCTTGCTGCTTTTTGGCATAGTGCGGTGGTGTGGTGGTTGACATTTAATGGATCTTGCATTCTTATGAAAGGTCCACTTTAACCACTTACTGTCTCTGACGGTCCACCAGGCTTACTCTGTAATCGCTGTTTCCTTCGGACACAGCTAATTGCAGATGATGGTACAGGGCCAATCACTGTGGCCCTTTACCACGTGATCGGCTGTGTCCAATCACAGCTGATTATGATGTAGACACACTTTCCAGTTATTGACATTCCTTTCCTCACGCTGTCTCGGCGTGAAGAGAGGAAAGGCAAGTGTGAAAGGGGACATCTACACTGATAATCAGGACACTGATTATTAGTGTCCTGATTATCAGGGCAGCCCCAACAGTGCCCATCAGTGCTGTCAATCAGTGCCCATCAGTGCTGCCAAATGGGCTGCCAATCAGTGCTGCCAATCAGTACCCATCAGTGCCACCTATCAGTGCGACCTAATCAGTGCCACTATCAATGGCAATTATCAGTGCCCTTCAGTGCTGCCTATTAGTACCACCTATCAGTGCCCATCAGTGCCGCATATCAGCGCAGCCTCATCAGTGCCTCCTCATCAGTGCCACCTCATAAGTGCCGCCTCAGTGCCCATCAGTGCTGCCTATCAGTGCCCATCAGTGCCACCTCACCAGTGTCCATCAGTGCAACCCACCAGTGCCCATAAGTGCAGTCTCATCAGCACACATCAGAGAAGGAGAAAAATTACCTGCTTGCAAAATGTTATAAATGAAAGTAAATAAAACTTTTTTTTTTCAATTTTTTCTTTTTTTTTTTTTTGCAAAAAATAAAAAAACCCAGTTGTGATGAAATTACACCAAAAGAAAGCTCTATTTGTGTGAAAAAATGAAAATTAATATGGGTACAGTGCTGCATGACTGCGCAATTGTCATTCAAAGTGTAACAGCGATGAAAGCTGAAAATTAGCCTGGGCACAAAGGGGGTAAAAGTGGCCAGTAGGCAAATGTTTAATACTGCCATATTTCTGTCACTAAATTGAAAGTAGACATTGGTGTTAATGTGACAGCTCAAAAGGATTACATTGTACTAGAAATGTTGTTACCATTAGGTGAGGAGGCCAAGGACATATGTCACCACTACAGGAAAGTAGAACGGACAGCTTGGAGTAAGGTCATGTGAGTTCAGTGATGCCTTAAATGAACTCTAGGATGGTGTGGAATATGGAATGAGCTATGCAGGCTTTGTCATAACAAAGCATGTTCAGCCTTCTGGAAGAGGTTTTGTTCTATGAATAGCAATAGGTACTCCTATAACGCTTATTAAAACATCAGTCTTAAAGATGACTAAAGATTACACTTACAGAAGCAACCCTTGGCCTAAACTTTAATACACCATGAGGTGCAAATTTTATTACATCTCATATTTCCTTATTGTGTACTAAAAGCTGAATTTTATCTCATTAAGCTACATTTTAATGCAAATGGATTTAAACTATACTACCGTTATGCATCATGATGTAAGAATTAGAAGCATAATGGAATAATGTATTCACATGAACTGAAATTGACTCCTGTTAATTTTCTGAAGCTACTTATTCAGTTCACATGATGCCATATGATGGGCACATGAAGAGTCAGAGAACAGCTGAACAATAATTTCATTCAAATATGATGTATGATCATCACATAGTCCACAATATTTCCAATGATTAACTTTTCGCATTTAAGGATAAGTCCACGCTTAAAATAAAAAATAAAACATGCACTTAGTGTGTGTAGTATTTGTCAGTATGTGTAGTGTGTGTCAAAAAAATATACAGTGTCTCACAAAAGTGGGTACACCCCTCACATTTTGTAAATATTTTATTCTATATTTTCATGTGACAACACTGAAGAAATGACACTTTGCTACAATGTAAAGTAGTGAGTGTACAGCTCGTATAACAGTGTAAATTTGCTGTCCCCTCAAAATAACTCAACACACAGCCATTAATACCTAAACCACTGGGAACAAAACTGAGTACACCCCTAAGTGAAAATGTCCAAATTGGACCCAAAGTGTCAATGTTTTGTGTGGCCACCATTATTTTCCAGCACTGCCTTAACCCTCCTGAACATGTAGTTCACCAGAGCTTCACAGGTTGCCACTGGAGTCCTCTTCCACTCCTCCATGACAACATCACAGAGTTGGTGGATGTTAGAGACCTTGCGCTCCTCCACCCTATGTTTGATGATGCCCCACAGATGCTCAATAGGGTTTAGGTCTGGAGACATGCTTGGTCAGCCCATCACCTTTACCCTCAGCTTCTTTAGCATAGCGGTGGTCATCTTGGAGGTGTGTTTGGGGTTGTTATCATGTTGGAATACTTCCGTGCGGCCTAAGGGAGGGGGATCATGCTCTGCTTCCGTATGTCACAGTAAATGTTGGCATTCCAGGTTCCCTTAATGAACTGTAGCAGCACCCCGACGATGTCAAGTAATTCCCTTGGACCTTACGGTTGTAAATGACACTGTATGCCTTCGTCTCGTACTAGGGGGAGGGAATCCGGCGTGCCTTCATAAGGTTGTACTATTGTTGGGGTTTGTGTGGAGGTTCTACTGGTGGCGATACGATTTCTTCGACTCCCATTTCCACTACCCGACTGGTTCGTACAGAGGTCTGGATTTGGGATAACTCGTAGACACCCCGTAGTAGTTTGTATCCCACCTCCTCGCGTTCCAGAGATTGTAGGTGGTTGAGACACTACAACAGTACCTCCTCACC
>BLSH010427634.1:1238141-1248151 GCA_018402905.1 Glandirana rugosa | reverse complement strand
AGTCGTTAATAAATAGATATACTCCGACAGTCCGACTCGTCGTGACTCGTCCCGTCCGTCCGTGTATGCTTTTTTTTTTTTTTCATTGTAAAATATACTCAATAAGTTGTTTTTTCACACATATATAAATTAATGTATATACATTTATTAGGAAATAAAAAATGGGTTCAACTAAAAATTTACGGTAAAAAAAATGTAAAAAGAGTGTGTAATTTTATTGCGAAACTGTAGAATAGTCTATAGTATGTGCAAGCAGTCCTTTTTTTTTTGCCCATATATACACTTTTCAAATTTCAGTGGATTTTTAAATGTAATTTTTTTAAATTGTCCTCACACCTGTTCAAATAAAGCTTTGATATCTGATAAGATGTCAAAGCGTTATTTTAATGTGTGAGAAAAATGTAAAAAAAATGGCATTTAAAAATCAACTTGGGTAAAAAATAAAGGATTATTTACATATATGTAATTAAATATATACACACTTTTTTGTTGAATAACTCATATAAAATGTTACTTTTTTTTTTTTTTCGTATGTGCCTGCCTGCCCTGCTCAGTGCTGCTCAGCCTGACAGCCTCATATAGATAAATAATTGCTGACCAGTTCATATGAATGAATTGTTACTTTATGTGCCATGTCCATGTGCCTGCCTGTCTGCCCTGCTCAGTGCTGCTCAGCCTCACCTCTCCACTGGCAGGCTGGCACCACTGCTTCTTCCAAAGTGCCATTGCGTAAAAGCGGGGAGAAGAGAGAGGCCAGACGGCAGGCGGAGTGCAGCCGCATATCACTCTGCCGGCGCCAGCGAGACCTGCGGCCGGAACTATAGAAGAAGCATTGGGAAATGTGGCTAGAGATTACTCCGCAGTGGTGGTTCCTGAACAATGAACAATCACCTCCCACTCGCAGCAACGAACCTACCCTAGTGAATTACACAGCCATGTTGCAGGCTAACACATTAGCACTAGCAGCTAGTAGCAGTAAAAGCAAGACAGAGCATTAAAGAATTGTTATGTATGTGTTCAGCGCAAATGGATAAAAAGTATTGCTCTGAGAGCTGCTGCCACCACCGAACTCCACAAACGTGTAGTTGAAATAATATGATAGAATTAAGGTGGATATGGCGCTGCTCTGTTCTCACCTTCTAGAGCGATCACCAATATTTATGTGGAGGGAAGATATCCCATCTAAGTTGAATACAGCCTTCTGAGGTTGTTTTTCACACATTAAGGAGATATTTTTGAATATTTGTTATAGCACCTTTTTTGGCACATCTGCACTTTATGGATTTCCTTGGATGATATATGTCCAGGACTGTGTTTTGCACATTATTTTTGCACACAATTTGTATATTTTGCACATATTTCGTTTAGATATGTCATTTCTAAGCAATAAGGATTAAGTATATGTTTACATGTATGATCTTCACTATAGCACTTTATCTCTTTACCCAGCTCCTCTTGATATTTGTCACAAACACGGTTTTTATTATTTTTTATTGTTGATTTTCATAAGATATTTATTACACTTGTGACCTACCCATACCATTTACTTTTAGACATAAGAATATACTATTTATCACAAAAAGGAAATCACACGGATATTGTACTTTCATTTTATTTAAAAGAATATTTTTATTTTATTTATTTCAACACCCACCAGCATACTGGAAATCATATGCAACACCAACATTTACTAGCAATAAATAATTGGCTTTGGCTCTTGTTGCTGTACTCAGGCTTGTCATGGTGTGTAACCTGATTTTTCTTAATTTTAGTGTGCACATGAAGTTGGATATAATTTTTTTAGGAATAATAAACAATATAAGTATGAATAAAGTGTATATAGTCCTTGTTTTAAGTCCTTAGTAATCAAAAATTTCCACAGATTTGTGCATCTATAAACCATCCCAAAAAGGTTACAAAAAGTGCTTAAATAGATATTGGTGCTCTAGCCGTGCTCTATGTGCCCCACATGGATGTCCACTCACCCCTCCTCCAGTGACCACCTATCTCTAGTGTGGTCAGATAAGGCCTATGGGAAGTGTCCCCTGTGGGTGATCCCGGCGTTTCACACCTCCAGAGATTAGTCCACCATGTGTACCGTCATGTATATAGAGAGAAAAGCCTCATAGCGCAAATAAAGTTTTTTTTAAAATTGATTTAACTTTAAAAACAATAAAAAACAAACTCACACTTGTAGGTGCCCGCAAATCCTGGCACCGGACATAAAGGCAGCCGATTTGCTTATGGGGAAATCAGCCCCGAAAGGTTGCTGTAATCTGGCCGGTCATAATGGCTCCTAATCGTTTTCCCCGTACTCGGCGCAAGCGGAAGTAGGTCATGATGACCCAATCAAACCTCAGCCAATGGGTAACGACCATCATCAGGAACTTTATTCATAACCAAGCGCGGTGACTTATATTGTTTATTATTCCAGTACGGCTATTAGCCATTTTATCACCGCAGCTGGTTACACCTGGAAGTAGCACTTTGGTAGTCCTAGGCGCTGAAGTCATTTAATATTTCATAATTTTTTTAGGGGAGCACAATGTGGCACATTATTTTAATTTTTAATATCATGCACATGTTTATGGGAATGTGAGAAGAGCTAGCAGCTGCTATTTTTGTTTTCGATAAATGTACATAGTTGCTTGCAAGAATTTATAACTGTGACATGAAACTGTCTTCCACCTCACCTTAGTACCTTAGTAGCAGAGTTTGGCTGTTCCTCAACTAGTTTTAAGCCTCATAAAGGGAATGCCACCAAATATTCATGTATGAAAAGTACCAACGTCCCAATTAATAAGGTTCATGTCAAAACAGACTAATGTGTGAGGCAAATGAGGACTTTTAATGGTACTTAATGGACATAGCACAAGATTTATAAAAAATATAGTTTTATTTAGAAAGCAATATTAAAAACTCTCTCTGCCATCGAGATCATAACACACAAATACAGAAATACATTCACATTGGAGCTGAAGTTTTAATGCTAGAATATCTGATTTCTGACCCCGCACAGGGGATCCTCACTATTCAAGCATATACTTTTACATGTTTCGCGGGGATCCGCTTCTTCAGAAAGGCTTCAACTAACAGTATTTCTACAAAGACAAATGTTACATAATAAGCAAATATCAATGATTCTTTACTACAATATATTCAGTCCAGGCAGCATGGCCTGACTGAGAACACTTTTTATGTACATTATTACATGTGATGGTTAGGGAGGTCCCACCCCCAGCCCCAGGGCAAATTCCCAAGGGAGAATATCTCCGGGGTGTGGACATTCAACTCAACAATATCCTAGGCCCGGGGCCATGACACCACTATCCAAAGGTTCCAGCTTCAATATCGAGCAATAAGGAGGCCAAGGGCCGAAATTCAAAATACTACAGCAGTCTGTGAAGATAAGTATAAAACTACTTCGATACTCAAAAAATATATAGAAGGGGGGGTAAAAGGATTGGGAAGAAACATATCCCCAACCCATTGTGGTGGGAATACCCACCTCAGAATTGAAAGTCTTAGGATTATATCACACACAGCGGTATCAAGAGCAATCACAGGGCCATGGAGACAGAGGAGATGTTCAATCTAAAAATGAGAACAAGGGATAGTAGATAGTCCTTAGAAAATAGCTTAGGATACCTAATGCATATAAGCAGAGTTTATCAAATGTACCTGATTTAAAGGGCTGTGGACATTAGCTAGTTAACCAGCTGCAAGTCAACGAGTGTCTATCCTGGCCCAAATATGGTAAAGAAATCTACCCGGAGACACACCAATGTTCAAGGTGGACCGGGGGGACTGTGCCCCAACAATCTAAAAATAAGGCACAGGATGTCAGCTCAGCAGTTTCAAATAGGTAGTGGGTTGAGCTGAAGGTTAAAATCTCCATGTGTCTCCAATCACTTACCCTGTAATGTTCTTCAATATATGTCCGCTGTGTGGGCCGCCATACACTGATACCACTGCAGGCTCGCCCTTATATGCCATGCTTGGCGCCAAAGGATTCAATGGCGGCGGTGCCGGTCCCTGCGCGCATGCATTTGTAAAGTACGAACGTACTTCCACTCGGAGTTCAGCCCTCGTAATGAAAAAGGGTTGAGCTCACAGTCGATCAACAAATAAAGCACAAAGGGCTCCCCCCAGAGGACAACAGGGGGGTGGACATAAAAAAGTTGACCAAGTATTAGCCTGTAAGGTGCCAAGAGTCAGGAACGATCGGCGCGGACCGCCAACATCACTGCCCCCCGCACGCATACGTTCGTAGGGTAAGAACGTACTTCCGCTCGGAGCTAAACCCTCATAGTAAGGAGGGATTAAGCTCACAGTCAATCACCTAATGTAACACAAAGGGTTCCCCCCAAAAAGACGGCAAGGGGGACACACACAAATGGAAAATTACCCAACATTAACATATAAGGTGCCATAGGCCAAAGGTGATAGGACCAGGGAGGGTGGGAAAGTGCCCATCCCAGAAGACAACCCCCAAGGGAAAGGCCACAGATGGAGGCAGACAGTGAATGGGGGGACAGGGGGAAAGGACCCCCCACTATTAACCATCACAATCTCAAAAAAATAACATGATAGGTACAAAAACATAATGGCAAAAAAATTATATTAAACCATAGTGCTGCTCAACCATTAAAATATTCCACTCTGTGGATAGTAAATCCCCAACCACCTTTCCCTCCACCTCAGAACCTCAACACACATATCGGTGCATGGATGACACAAAAAGGACCACCTAGGGGAGTCCAATTACAAAAAGGGTTTGTAGCTATTGAGTTTGTTTAAGCCTGGGGGGGGTTGTAGCAGACAATCTCTCTATCCACAAGGTCTTAGCCCTGAAGATCAGGTTATCCCAATCACCTCCCTTCGAGCTGGGTTCAACCACCTCTAAGGCAAAAAAGGAAACAGTTGTATTATCAAAGGCATGATGGAGCCCTATATGTCTGGAAACTGGTGTTATGATCTTACCATTACCGGAGTAATGGATATGATCCCGTTCTCTTTGACCGAATTCACAAATGGTTTTCCCGACATAAAATGCATGACAAGTACACTTCATTAGATATATCACACCACGGGTCTTACACATGACCTGGTATCGTGATTGCAAACAAGCACCATTTGGGAGGTATACCCCCCTTCCCTCAATAATCCACGGGCATCTATCACACTCTCCACACCGGTATGTACCTTTGGGGGACCTAACCCCTCTAGGTATATTAGAGTAGTGGCTGGAGGTCAGAGTGTCCCTTAGGGATGTAGCCCTTCTAAATACCAGTTCAGGGTAAGGTCGTACATATTTAGAAAGTACATAGTCATCAGTCAGTAAATGCCAATGACGGGACATCAGCGATCATAGAGATTTCTTATGGGCTGAGAAATGATTAATGAATTTAACAGTATTCATTTTGGGTTTAGGATTATTCTGAAATAAATGTTCGGCCCTGGACTTGTTCCTAGCTTTATTAAAAGCCTTTCTCAAAAGCAATCTTGAGTATCCCCTGGCCATTAGTCTCATTTGAAGTGACTTAGCTTGAGTAAAAAAGTCATCCTCAGAGGAACAATTCCTTCTGAGGCGCAGAAACTGCGTGTATGGAATACTTTTAATCAGGGGGGTGGGGTGGGCACTTGAAGCATGTAAAATAGTGTTCCCAGCACTGGATTTACGGTATAGGTTTGTTGTCAGATTTCCACTCGCAGAAATCGAAAATTGTAAGGTCCAAGAAGGAGATCTGCCTTTCATTGAAGGTATGTGTAAATTTCAAATTGAAAGGGTTAGTATTAAGAGTAGTTAAGAACTGCAAAAGCTCCTCCCTGGACCCAGTCCATATAATCAACAGGTCATCAATGAAAAGAAAACAAGAATGAACCCCAAAAACAAACTAAAAGATTTGTCTGAGAAGATCCACCTCTCCCAACCTCCTAGATATAAATTTGCATAGGAGGGTGTGCAGCAAGAGCCCATCATGACCCCCTGATTTTGTAGATTCACCTGATCCAGGAATGTAAAAAAATTTCTCGTCAGAACAAATCTGAGGAGATCCAAGACAAATTTGTTTTGCGGCCAGGTGGTATGGTCTTGTTCTGCTAAAAAGGATCCAATCACCTGGATACCCTGCTCGTGTGGGATGCTGGAATAGAGAGCCTCTGTGTCCACCGCCACGAGCAGGGTACCCGCAAAGGGCTCAGAAGCAGGTAGTCCTCAGTGACCACTGGTCAAAGGGGTCCAGGCCTGAAGAAGGAGTGCATGCTCCGTAAATGCATTGCCGCTGCTGCTACCTCCTCACAGACATTCGGGAAGTGACGTCATCTCCATACTGCTAGTGCGTTCCATGTATGACGTCATCAATTTCATATGTAGGTTAAAACACAGTCATTAACTGAAATAGAAACAGCGGTGTAGGAGGCTTAAAACTGGTTGAGGAACAGCCAAACTCTGCTACTAAGGTGAGGCTGGAATCCACCGGCGCTGGCCAGCCTGAAGCCTGATGGATGACAGCATCCCTTGTGGACTCCCTTGACCAGTGGTCACTGAGGACTATCTGCTTCTGAGCCATTGACAGATAATTGCTTTTTAACTATGCTTGTGAGTAGTTCTTATTTTTTCTTACCAAAAAATTACAATGTACTAACAGCTACACTTAGAAGGCGCTGGTGTCCTTTCCTGTTGTGTCTTTAGCGCTGACTTCTTGCTTTACACGGAGCTGCCTGAAGTGAGCTGTACTTGGATCATATATGGACTAACCCCAATGGACTCTGTTCTTATGAACCATTTGTCTCCAATGACCTATGTATTGATGTTTTTATATGATTTTATCCACTGTTCGACCCTAGCTTTTATATTGATTGCATGATTGAGTGTCCAAGTTGTGCCAATTTTGTACCCTAAATCCTACAATATCCCTGACTTTGTGCAAGCGTACAAAGTATGCAAGTGTGTAAGAATTGATGCTGGTTTGAAGCCAAAGGATAATCACACCAAATATTAATTTAATTCCAATATCTTTATTGCGTTTTGACATATAAGACAAACAAAGAACATTAAAGTAGCGGTACCAATATCAGTGTTCGTCCTTAGGCATATCATATCATACAATACATACATTGTAGATGGGGTTTGTCCTTGCAATATCATAAGATTAAGAGATAAGTTATACATCCGTATCAATAAATATGCACGTATGTACTATCGCAAGTGGTCTGTGCCTACCAACCCCCCTCCCCGACACCCCTATTGGGAACACACTGTGCCCTTAGGCGGGGGACCGCAGGCCTCTCCACATACCTGTGTACATGCATATATCAAGGTACTATGAATGAATCAAACTATGGTATGGTGGAACCGTCCACATATATTTCAGTTTTCATCATACCTTAGAGTAGTAAGGATGTGCTTGCCAATGAGGACCAGTTGTTGTAGAATTTGTGTATAGTGTAATTTCTAATTGCAAATATATATTCCAGGGAGTGACACCTGTTTACTTCTCTGACTAGCTCAGATATGTTTGGGGGATTCGGGGAGCCCCATTTTCTCACAATTTAGCAGATAGAAGAATGTGTGTGACCGTGGTTCTAGCTTTTATATGTATATTGTTGACATGGATATGTAAGAGGGCTTGTTCAGGCGAGGGTGCAACGGGTGTAGAATTAATCTCAGAAATCAGTTTGAATACTTGGTTCCAAAATGATTTGAGGGACTTACAGTACCATAGGATATGCACCAGAGAGCCTATGGAGTCGCATTTTCTTCAACACATGTTTGTGTTTTCGGGGAGATTTTTGAAAGTATGTAAGGAGTGTAGTACCATCTATGAACTATTTTCTGGTACAGTTCCCAATGGTCTGCACATAGTGTAGCTTTATATGTCCGTTGGAATGCTGCCTGCCATTGGATTTCGGGGAACTGCTGGCTCAGATCATTTTCCCACTTGTTCATTGTGGATGTTTTGGTGAGGTTGCGGGAGTCACATAGTTTATTATAAAAGTAGGAGATACCTTTGTTTTTGTTGTTTATGTCGTAGAATTGGTGTAAATCTTAATCTGTTGGGATTAAAGAGGGAATCGCCTCCTTCCTGATTATATGTGACAGCTGTATGTAGTGGTATAACTCTGAGTTTGGGAGGTTATATCGGGATTGAAGATCTACGAAGGGGAGAGGTTTCCCATCTCTGAGTACTTGTTGAACTGTTGTAATTCCACATCTGGTCCAAGAGGACAGTTGTATGTTCGAGGCATGTGATTCCAGAAATTCTAGAGGGAGTTGGATGGCCCTAGTGGTTTTAATGGGTGATTTACTGTTAGCCAGGATGGTTAAGGCTTGTGTAGTGGCTTGTATAGCCGGGTAGGGTGAGGTAATGGGTCATTTGTGAAAAAGAGTATTCAATACCTGTATTTTGGGATGTTTAGTTTGCAGGAGATGTTTTTCCATCGTGGACCAAATTTTTTGTGGGCACGGGTTCCACCAATATTTGGTTTGGTCTAGGATGGAGGCAAGGTAGTAGTGGTAAGTATCCAGTAGGGATAAACCCCCTGAGGTTCGTTATTTTGTCAAAGTAGAGGTTGAACAATACGGTTTCTTATTTTTCCAGATGTACCCCAGAATCAGGGATCAGGTTTTTTTGAAGAAGTGAAGTGGAATGGGGATGGGGATCGTACAAAACAAATATAGTAGTTTGGGTAGTACAATCATTTTTGAATAGCTGAATTTTACCTGTGACTAGTAATTCCATGTTGGATAGGGCAGCCAATTCCTTGGGAAGTTTATCTAAGAAGGTCTGGAAGTTGCATTTATAGGTTCTATCTGAGGTGGTAGGAATATTTATACCCAGATATTGGATGTGGGAGTCTGTCCATGTATAGGGGAAGCGGTTGAGTATTTTTTGCTTAAGTGTTGGCGGGATATTTACTCCTAGTATTTGGGATTTGTTTTCATTGAGTTTATAGTATGAGACTGCAGACAATTTAAGAAGTAGTGTTTTTAATTCCTGCAGAAAGCGAAGGGGCTTTGTGACTATTAGGATTACGTCATCTGCGAGTAATCCAATTTGATTTTGGGTATGGACTATCTGAATGCCTTTTACAGTATGAGAGGATAAGATCGTGTGCGCTAGGGGTTCCATTATTAGAGCGAATATCAGCGGGGACAGCGGGCAACCTTATCTTGTGCCGTTAGAAATAATAATTTCCTTGGAGAGTGTGCCCATTGTTAGAACTTTGGCTGATGGCTCTGAGTGCCAACATCCCTTGTAGAATCGGGCCCAAGAACCCGAATTTCCCCAAGACCTCTCTGAGGAACCCCCAGTGCACACGATCAAATGCCTTCTCCGTGTCTAATGCGATTAATAAAGTCGGCGTTTTGTGGATCTCTGCGTATTTAAGGATGTTCAAAATCCTTCTTGTGGCATCTGTGGTTTGGTGTCCTTTAATAAAACCCACTTGGTCTGGGTGAATTAGTAAAGATAGGATGTTCAGTAGTCTCAGGGCTAGTGCTTTGGCGCAAATTTTTATGTCAGAGTTAAGCAGGGATATAGGCCTATAATTACCTGGGATGGATGTATCTTTGCCTGGTTTGGGTATTGTTGTGATTAGCGCTTGCAGCATTTCTTTGGGGAAGTGACCTTTATTCATTGCCAAATTGTATAAGTTCATTAGATGGGGTGTCAGGGTGTTGCATATTTTTGGTAATAATCTTAGGAAATCCATCGATCCCTGGAGTTTTTGAACAGGGTAAGATCATTATAACCTTTCTGAGTTCAGGTTCTGTGAATGGTTGGGACAGTGTGGTTAGCTGATCTTTGGTTAAGCTGGGCAGGTTGAGTGGGGTGAGGAATGCTCGTATTTGTTCTGTTGTAGGTTGGGGGGTTTGAGAGTCGGCTTTAAGGTCGTATAGAGCAGAATAATGAGTTCTAAAAATTTCTGCTATGGGTATCGTCTTTAAAAATCTTGAGTAATAAGACGAGATATGCTGGAATTTCGGCTGAGAGTTTGGGGGGTTG
>BLSH010427634.1:1172378-1186483 GCA_018402905.1 Glandirana rugosa | reverse complement strand
GAAATATAAATCATATACATGTCATGTTTGGTCACCAGCAACTCATTTCATAATGATAAATGATATGCTGGTTTGCAGATTGTGGTAACTTGTCCTATGGAACTATAGACGTATCTGAAATAAGTGGCATTAAGGGTGTTTTTGCTGGAAATTATAAAACACTTCAGCACACCTACCACTTAGCCTTCTGGCTGTTTGATTGGGTGGAGAAGCTCTGCATCACTTTGCCCAGAAGACTAGAAGGATACTGCATGAGCAGATGGGAGCTCTTGCTTTGCCATCAGAAGTACTATTGTATATATTGCTGAAAGCGACTTTATGAAAGCCAGTGTACCAAAGACCAGGTGAATTCTACTTAAAGTAGAGCTATAGGCATTCATTTTGGAAAGAGTAAGGTAGGTCATAACCTCTGTCAGTTTTTTTTTTTTTGCCATTTGTGTCCCATTGCGAAGATTTCCCTTCCCTTCCTGTCCCATAGCCAAACAGGAAGTGAGAGGAAATCTCTGCAAATTAAGGGAATTCCTTGGGGACCTCCAGGTCACCAGAACTAGTGTCCCCATTGGAAGATTTCCCCCTATTACTTTTCTGGGGACAACCCAAAATGTGGGATTTTCTTTTACTTTCACTTTCAATGATAATGGTAAACAGGAAAAATAGAGAGAGTGAATCTCCTTAATGGGGGATACAGACAGCAATACAAACTGACAGGGGTTCTAATCCATTTCCACTCTATCCAAAACTATGAAAAAAGTTTTGCCTATAGTAATACTTTAAGTACTTTTCACTTTTTATTTTTATTGTTGCTTTTGTAGGGTTTGCACTGCTTTTTCTGTAAATATTTCTTGCACTGTTTTTTCTTTTCCTTAAGCAATATTTTAAAACTATTAAAGCTGAATGTCTAAAATGCTATAACAAGAGATTAAAGAAATCCACCACATTGAAGAAGCTACCTTAGAATCATATCTGGTACTTCTGTTGCCAAAGATACAGTCATTTTAAAAGGTAAATGAAAAGGACATAAACAGTGCAATCCGATTGTCATAGGAGTCCATAATTATTTATTGCTGATAACATCTAGACAACAGGAAGATAAAAGGCAGACACCTAGTTTTGTAGGCCAAACAATCCCCCTTCATCAAGACATGGATAAGGAATGAAATAATTTACTATCAGACTCTGTCGAAGGAAACTCCTGGAAATGTGTTATATTAAGAAAGGAGCACTAACAGTTGCAACTGACGTGTTCTTCAATTACTCATTCAGCTGCAGGAGTTTCTTTAGATGGAGTCCTATGGAGAGCATTTTTATTAGAACACATTGCTCAAATGGAGGATAGTGGCAGTCATACCCAAGAGACACAGGCCAGAGTTTTTAACTAGTCTGCCGGAATCAGAATCTTAACCCTGGAGAGAGAGTCTTAGTTTTGGTGCCTATATTAGAGAGTAAAAATGTCACAAAGAATGTCAACTGTCAGCTATACTAACCTGAAAAAAGAGCCCTGCAAACACACCATTTAATCTAATAAACCCCTGAAAGTTTCATGAAGGTCTTTCAGCTGAAATCTACTCCAAAGTATCACTGGCTACATGTACATTATATCAGAGTTTTAGGATGTCAGAGACTGTCTGCTACTCAAATTCAGGAGAAATCTTACAGAAAAATCGAGAAGTGTTTTAGAATTACCTGTCCAAACGAATTTACCATAACATTTTGACTGAGCCACATGTGAAAGTGCAGTTAAAGTGGTTGTAAAGCCTGCAAAACAAAAAAAAAAAAAAGCAGCTGCAAGACAAAGGCATAATGAGCTAGTATGCATACTAGCTCATTTTGAAATACTTACCTTAGATCAACGCTGTTGCAGCGGTCCTTGGGTACTGCTGTGACCGGCGTCGTGTCTTTTGTATGTTGTCCTGGGATTGCGAGCGCTGTGATTGACCGGAGCTGTGATTATGTCACACTGGGAGCCACCGGTTACGGCAGACTCCTGGAAGAAACGGCACCCTGGGGCCATTTCTTCAGTGTGCATGTGCCGATAACGTTGGCACATGCTGATACATTGAATATCTCCTAAGCCGTACAAGTTTAGGAGATATTTTCAGTACCTACAGCTAAGCCTGATTATAGGCTTACCTGTAGTTTAAAGTGGTTGTAAAGGGTTTACAACCACATTAAGACTTCTTCAGCTAAACAAAACTCAGGGAAAGTCAATTTCAAAAGGTGTGTGTCAGGGAAGAACTGGCAAAGGTTCCAGTAACCAAGATGGCCGCGCGGTCCCGCGCAGACGCCGTAACACACGGCACCCGTCAACGAACGCTCGTCCGGCACGAACGTCCGTCCGTAAGGCGCGCAGAATGCACCAATCACCAGCAAGCACCGGCCTATAAAAGGAGACCAGTAACTGTCACAAATCGCTGGATTATCTTCAGCTCAGTATCCTGTGTTCCTGAGTCCTGTGTTCTTGTGCCTGATTCTCTGTTACCGACCCGGCTTGCCTTGACCTGCTCTGACTCTCCCCTGGTTCTGATCCCGGCTTGTTCCTCGGACTTCTCCTGCCTATTCGGACTACTCCACGTGTTTGACCCTCGGCCTGGCTTTGACCTTGATTCTGCCTATCTCCTCCACAGCTCCGCTTGCACTTCCAGACTAGCTTCAGTCTCCCCCTGCTGGGTATCCTGAGTACTACCACACCTGGAATCACCACTCAAGCTCCATCTGCAGGCGACCTGTGCTTCTTTGGGCATTGCACCTCCTGTCCCCAACT
This sequence comes from Glandirana rugosa, assembly GCA_018402905.1. Lineage (NCBI taxonomy): Eukaryota > Metazoa > Chordata > Amphibia > Anura > Ranidae > Glandirana > Glandirana rugosa. The sequence continues at coordinate 1,183,722 of BLSH010427634.1, read as the reverse complement.
CCAGGGGTGCAGTGCACTCAGCCGCAAGGGAAGCCCTCTCATCATCTCAGCCTCCTATACCGGTACCTGACAGTGTGTTGCTGTCCTGCCATGGTTAGCACACCTATGAAATGGCCTTTCTCTGAACTTTTGAACAGTGCTTCAATTTCAGACAGGTTACCATGGATTCTCAAGCATCTTGGTCACATTGGTGTATGATGCTATCTTGTTACAATATACAATTGTAACAAGCTCTGTGATACTTTTAAAGAAGCGTTATGGATGTTCACCGGCACATCATCCCACATTTCCTCTACCTCCTTTTCCCATTTAAACCTAACTTTGCATGGATAGGAGCCTAAAGGGCCTTACACATGGGCCAAATATTGGGCAACATCAGCCAGTGCAATAGAAACTAGCCGACATTCAAGCCGTGTTTACAGCAACCTGCCGATCAGCATCTGAACAGTGCTCCTGTCAGAACAAAATAGCTCAGTGGGAGAGATCGCTGTACTAACATCGGATTGTTAGTATAGGATCTTCTCCCAAGCTTTTCAGCTTTTTCCCATCAGCCCGATGGGTTAAACAAAAAAAAACTGATAGTGTGTACCAGGCTTATGTTTTCCATTAAAAGCATTTTATACCAATTAGAAATAATCCCTTTTGTATAGCTCAGGGGCTCCCAACTAAGGTTGCATGCACCCCCAGGGGGTGGGGTCATCACTTAGCCAGCTGTCAGTGTGTCTTGAGCAATGGTAGTAGGTGGAGGTGTTGTATAGAGAGTAGTCTCATTGTTTATTTAATTAAAAGGAAAGAATAATAGAATTAATATATACTAGTTAGTAACTGATTGCCAGTGTATTGTTTTTAAAACCATTATAACACAGCTCCAGTCCTGACATAATGATTGTATACTGTTTCACGTATGAATTCATACATGTATATTGTTTCACTCAGAAAAATTGATGGTTATTTAGCTGCTGGAGACCTGAAGATTTCAGAAGGATGGATCATGAACCTCCACCAATGAACAAAAAAAACACTGTATACGAGTGTGGCTATTTTGTATTTGGTGCTTGGAGTAAGCAGGCAGACACATTTGCAGGCATTAGCCCTGTAATTCCAGCCCTGCAGCTGCAGCAGCCCTCAGGCAGTCCCTGGCAAAGTGATACGTGACTGCCCTCTGCCTATTCCTGTATTGATACAATTGGAGACACATCTTTTTTAGTAGCAGCCACTGCAAGGGACAGAGATAGAGAACCCAACTGTGCTCTGGTACTACCCACTCCTGGTGTCCTGACTCCTCTACTGTCTGAGTGCATTTATTTTGGGTATTATAAAAGTAACATATTATTTGCCAGCTGGCCCCTATTGACAGTAGAATGAGAAAGCAATGAGGATTGTTCATATTACATAGGAGGGAATAGGGATCTATTGTTGCTGCTGGAGGGAGGTATTGTTGCTGCTGGGGAAAGCTATTGTTGCTCTTAGTTGGTCCAGTTTTTGATGCTGGGGGATGTATTGTTGCTGGAGGGCTGTATTGTTGCTGTAGGTGATCTATTATTGCTGTGGGGGGGGGGGGGGTCTAATTTTTCTTGGGACAGTAGAGGCGACAGGAATGAGTTTGCTTGCTGGTGGCACTGTGGCTCTCAGACTTGTAGGTTGTAGTTCCAGTGTCTACAAGCAGGTGTCTCTCAGCAGCCAGCAGCTTGTACTAATTAGTCATAATCTAAAGCTGATTGCTGAGAGGATATTTAGCTCTTCCTGTACTACTCCTCCTTGACTTATGTGTCCCTGACCTGTGAAGCGTATACCTATACTCTGTTCCTGATCCTCTGCCTGCCTGCTTGTTTCTGTGTACCCTCTCCTGATTCTGTGTAGTGAATATAAAGGAGTGCCCCAGATGAGCCCCATTCATGCTGCCTCTCTAGCCAAACCTGATGGTCGAATGTCCAAGACATCAGGTCTAAGGCAACAGGATCTTCTCACAAGCGGCAGCCCTGAGGAAGGGGGAGTCCTTGGTCCCCCGAAATTGGCTCTTGTCTAACAGCTGTACCCCTAAAAAAGTGTTTTTTTTCTTAATTATAATCTGGGGAGCTCCTTTATATTCACTACCCCAGACACTATGGAGCAACTGTCCGGCCACATGCTGAGGTAGCAGCCCAGGCCCACAACAGGGCTCATTATCACCCATGTAACAGTCTGCCCATTTGACCTCCTGTCTATAACCAGAGGCCAATCAAGCCAGTCCAGCGCGATCTCTATTTTTATAAAACAACATCTGCTAATCCTGGCTTGCTCCCTGCTCCCTCTGCCTGATCTCCCATGCATGACCCTGGCTTTGACACTGACTACTCTCCTCATATCCTACTGCCTGTATATAGGCATTTAGTTGGCTTAGGTAGTTAGTTTTCGGCTTGCACTTTCACTCATTAGATTCACTGATTTTGGTTCATGGGGTTTTGGTATATTGGATGGGTGTTTATGTTGTTGTTTTATTTAGTTTATCATTAAAAAATCGAATTATTTATACCATACTTGTGCCTGGTGTCCGCTGTGCAAGTCCACACATTTCTGGTGATTCCTGTTTCACAGAATACTAGCACTCTGTATCCTTGACAAAGGGTTATTGTTGCTGCTGCAATAACACTCTGTAAGGGCTCATGCACACGGGAGCTTGGAGCTGTACAGTGTAAAAAGTGTGCATGTTTTGGCACCCACAAGTCACAGGTCTTACATACAGCCAGCTGCCAGAAGCCTGTAGATATCAATGACAAGTTGAAATGTACAGTGGCTGTGCGCATATATTGATGCACATCTCAATGGTACCTGAATTCAGCAATGTTTGCATATAGGGATGTATGACCTGAACTCAGTCTGCCTTTGAGGTATATGTCCCTGTACCTAGCTTTCTGTATGAAAGTACCAATGGGATGTGTGTAAAATTGCAGACAGATTCTGTGTATTTTAGTCTGACGTTGATTACTCCAGGTTGCTGACAGCTTACTGTACTCAAAACCTTTGACTTCTGGGTGCCAAAGTATGCCCATTTTTTTTATTCTGTATGGCTTAGAGTACATGTGTGCATAAGCCCTCAATGATTTTCTTTTGTGATACAAAATAGGGATACTCCCTTAGCCTGCGCAATTGTTTGACAAATATATGCTTTACCATAAACACATACAGTATCTCACAAAAGTGAGTACACCTCTCACATTTTTGTAAATAATTGGTTATATCTTTTCATGTGACAACACTGAAGATATGACACTTTGCTACAATATAAAGTAGTGAGTGCACAGCTTGTATAACATATAACAGTGTACATGTACTGTCCCCTCAAAATAACTCAACACACATCCATTAATGTCTAAACTGCTGGCAACAAAAGTGAGTACACCCCTAAGTGAAAATGTCATAATTGGGCCTGAAGTGTCAATATTTTGTGTGGCCACCATTATTTTCCAGCACTGCCTTAACCCTCTTGGGCATGGAGTTCACCAGAACTTCACAGGTTGCCACTGGAGTCCTCTTCCACTCCTCTATGATGATATCAAGGAGCTGGTGGATGTTAATGGTGGATGGAGACTTTGCGCTCCTTCACCTTCCATTTGAGGATGCCCCAGAGATGCTCAATAGAGTTTAGGTCTGGAGACATGTTTGGCCAGTCCATCACCTTTACCCTCAGCTTCTTTAGCAAGGCAGTGGTCATCTTGGAGGTGTGTTTGGGGCCGTTATCCTGTTGGAATACTGCCGTGGGGCCCAGTCTCCGAAAGGAGGGAATCATGCTCTGCTTCAGTATGTCACAGTACATGTTGGCATTCATGGTTCCCTCAATGAACTGTAGCTCCCCAGTGCTGGCAGCACTCATGCAGCCCCAGACCATGACACTCCCACCACCATGCTTGACTTTAGGCAAGACACACTTGTCTTTGTACTCCTCACCTGGTTTCCGCCACATACGCTTGACACCATATGAACCAAATAAGTCTATCTTGGTCTCATCAGACCACCGGACTTGGTTTCGATAATCCATGTCCTTAGTCTGCTTGTCTTCAGCAAACTTTTTTTGGGCTTTCTTGTGCATCATCTTTAGAAGAGGCTTCCTTCTAGGACTACAGTCATGCAGACCAATTTGATGCAGTGTGCGGCACATGGTCTGTGCACTGACAGGCTGACCCGCCACCCCTTCAACCTCTGCAGCGATGCTGGCAGCAATTATACATCTATTTCCCAAAGACAACCTCTGGATATGATATGACGCTGAACACGTGCACTCAACTTCTTTGGTCGACCATGGCAAGGTCTGTTCTGAGTGGAACCTGTTCTGTTAAACCGCTTTATTGCCTTGGCCATCATGCTGCAGCTCAGTTTCATGGTCTTGGCTATATGTTTATAGCCTAAGCCATCTTTACGTAGAGCAACAATTCATTTTTGTCAGATCCTCAGAGAGTTCTTTGCCATGAGGTGCCATGTTGAACTTCCAGTGACTAGTATGAGAGAGTGAGAGCGATAACACTAAATTTAACACACCTGCTCCACATTCACACCTGAGACCTTGTAACACTAACTAGTTAAATGACATAGGGGAGGGAAAATGGCTAATTGGGCCCAATTTGGACATTTTCACGTAGGGGTGTACTCACTTTTCTTTCCAGTGGTTTAGACACTAATGGCGGTGAGTTAAGTTATTTTGAGGGGACAGAAAATTTACACTGTTATACAAGGTGTACAATCACTACTTTACATTGTAGCAAAGTGGCATTTCTTCAGTGTTATCACATGAAAAGGTATAATAAAATATTTACAAAAACGTGTGAGATACTGTATATATAAATTCCAGAGCTGTCCGTTGTGAGGTTAAAAAACGTATGTGTGATAAATAAACATTATTTAACCACGCTCCTTTGTTTTTAAACCAAAAAATATATAAAATATCACAAAACAGACATTTTCAAATCAAATATAAAACATTATCCACATTAAACAAATTACAAATCAAGTGCTCAAATAAAGTGCATTACATGCAATGTCCATATGCAGCCACCAGGTGTCTCCAACTAGATGCAAATGGTAGGTTAACTGCTATTGTCTTAGGAAATCCACACCAAAGTGATTGAGTGTCCTCCTCCACCAACACTAAGCACACAGCTCACTCACTGGACTTATATGACCCTCATTACAGGCAGTAACATATAGCAGAAATAGAGATGCCGTTCCTGATATTCCTCTTGGCTGACCAGCGGGGCCACCAATTAGACACAATCTAGATCTTTTTCACTTTATTCTCCAGATCTATGTTCGTTGGGTTCAAGCCACGCCGCCCGGTGATGAGGACACTATTAACTGGCAGGTCTATCCACAGCTGTCAGCTCAGGAATGGCACCTCTATTTGTGACTGCCTATAATGGGGGTCATATAAGTCTGGTGAGTGGGCTGTGTGCTTAGTGTTGGTGGAGGAGGACACTTAATCACTTTGGTGTGGAATTGCTAAGAACATAGCAGTTAAAGTGGTTGTATACTCTCCTATTGTTTTCAGCTAAGGAAGCTGACATCTTAGCCTCTGTTTAATCTGCAACTGCCATGATGCTGCACATGTGATCCATTATGACACCACCCATTGGATGGTTTGCTAGTTTGGTTGAGAGCACAATCAAGGAGACAGCTAGCATTTCCGGCATGCCGGGAATATTAACTCTTTTTTGACGCTATCAAATCGATGGGTAGACAACCGCTTTAACCTACCATTTGCATCTAGTTGGAGACACCTGGTGGCTGCATATGGACATTGCACAAAATGCACTTGATTTGTAATTTCTTTAATGGGGATTATGTTTTATATTTGATTTGAAAATGTCTGTTTTGTGATATTTTATTTTTTTTGGTTTAAAAACTAGGGAACATGGTATAATAATATTTATCACTCAGTGATATTTTTTTACCCACAGGGCAGTAGTGTGCAACACTATGGAGTGTATTCATAGGGGCTGGTCTGAACTATGAAGCTCGTGCATTCGTTCAGGCTGGTCTGAAGGTGCATAAATTGAGGATTATCTGAGGTCTGAAGGTTCACAAACTGGAGCTGATTTGAGCTCAAAATGTGAAATTTTACAGTTAATATTTATTTGCTATCTCCTCCAGGATCCCTGTAAAAAGAGGACTGCCAGGAGCCTGCAGTCTGCACATCTGCCTGATGCGCACTCACCTGCAGCCTTCATATGTACACACATTGTTGAGGAACCCTGCAGTGGACATGGGGAACCACTGGGTTTTATGAAGGTGCAGTGTTTATGGTCTATTTATAGTTGTGCTCATAAGTTTACATGCCCTGGCAGAATTTATGATTTCTTGGCCTATTTTTCAGAGATTATGAATGACAACACAAAAACTTTTCTTTCACTCATGGTTAGTGTTTGGCTCAAGCCATTTATTATCAATCAACTGTGTTTACTCTTTTTAAATCATAATGACAACAGAAACTACCCAAACGATCCTGATCAAAAGTTTACATACCCCAGTTCTTCATACCTTGTATTGCCCCCTTTAACCTCAATGACAGCTTTTGTAGTATTTGTGGATGAGGCTCTTTATCTTCTCAGATGGTAAAGCTGCTCATTCCTCTTGGCAAAAAGCCTCCAGTTACTGGAAATTCTTGGGCTGTCTTGCATGAACTGCACATTTGCGATCTCCCCAGAGTGGCTCAATGATATTGAGGTCAGGAGACTGAGATGGCCACTCCAGAACCTTCACTTTATTCTACTGTGGCCAATGACAGGTCGACTTGGCCTTGTGTTTTGGATCATTGTCAAGTCGGAATGTCATACAGTTCAACTACCTTTTCCCGCAGATCTTTTGACAATTATTTTGCTTTCCCCATGACTCAGAATTCAATGCAGCACTGGATGAAAGATGCAAGGGTCTGGTCTGTCAGGAGTCCAGAAACTCATTGACCTTTTATACACACACACACACACTAATTACAAGCAAGCAGATCACAGGTGAGGATGGTTACCTTTAATAGCCATTCAAACCCCTATGTGTCAACTTGTGTGCATGATATCGGGCCAAAATCACGAGGGTATGTAAATTTTTGATCAGGGTCATTTGGGTAGTTTCTGTTGTCATTAGGATTTAAAAAGAGTAAACATGGTCGATTGATAATAAATGGCTTTAGTTAAACACTAACCATGAATGAAAGAAATGTTTTTGTGTTATCATTCATATTCTCTGAAAAATGGCCAAGAAATCATAAATTCTGCCAGGGTATGTAAACTTATGAGCACAACTGTATATAGCACCACAATTTATGCAGCGCTTCACCATATATCAAGCTGTTGCCATTATTGTTAGCTTTCATATATCTTTTTCAGAACCATCTCATCTGCTAAACTCCTTTATAAATCTTAAGCTTTAAAAAGTGCAATACCGTTCTGTTTTCTAAATGCAGCTGTTGCAGCTGAAAATCTCTGTTTCCAGGGGATCTTGTGTTATAAATATAAGCTAAGAATGACCCTCTTAAAGATCTTGATGCATTTTATGAAAAAAAATGAAATCTGTAATAGAGACTACTCACTGGAAAGGATTCAACTAATGCCAACTGGACCAGCATGCTTAATTCCAAACAATGGCCTGACAACATTGAGCAAAAACTTTCTTTTGAAGAAGATGAAATTTAAAATGTGTCCACTAATTTCCAGTTGCAAGAAGGGAAAATGATTTGTGCTTTCTGAGAATATTTACTTGAGAAATATTTGCTTGATAATGTACGTTCTCTTAATTAATTTAATAGTTACTCCCAAGTCCCAATAGAGCTTCACTTTTAACAAAAAACATTTCAGGACTATTGTTTATCAGCATTGATGGTCCTCCATTACGTTGTTTTGACCCCTCTAATCATGTTGAATCATAGATGACTTTGTGGTCATCACACTGCTACTAATGTGAGAAGCAGAGAGAGAAGAAGAAAAGGGTACATGTGACAAGAAAGTCAAAATAATCTACAAGTACTTCTGAGTTTACTTTGGTAGGTGCTGTGTGATTCTAATGTTTTGTACATTTTAAAGCATTGGTTTTTTGATGCTCTGATCAAAGCAACCTCTCAAAAGTTTCTGTGCTTTGAAATGCAGGCCCTTTCTGAACATCTCCTCTGCTATATACATCTAACAAATCAAAGTCTTATTTCCAAAATGTAAATACACCTGTTTAACTTTACAATTCACTAGGTCTTATATTAATATTTTACACTTCCAAATCACACACGTTCTTTGAAAAATTGAAATTCAACACTGGATAATCCTGCTACTTGCAATTAGTAAGCAGTTTGTAAGTTTTCTGCTTGCACCAAAGAAGTGGAAACTCTTATACTGTGGCTACTTAACAGAAAAAAAAATACTGAGGATGTGCTGTGAAATTCTAAGAAACCAAGCAGCATTGCTGAACACTGTTTGTGGTAGGGCTGTTTGCAGAGCTAGGAAAAAAGCTGATCAATAAGGGTTCTGACCCCTTTTTTGAGTAGCAGCAGGAAGATGACAAGCATAGAGGCTTTCCAGTTTTATCTAAAAGAGGAAGATTTAGTTAACGCACAAAAACTGTTACAATTTTTCATTAACTACATTTGTGTTAGTGTAATTTGTAACTTATTTTGTTGTTTGCTAATTCTTCTCACTGTATAGTAATTGTTGTTGAATCAGTAAAATGTCAAGATGTAGGCCTTCACCTAAACCTAATATGATATGGAAGGATTTAATTGAATTGCAGCTTCCAGGCTGCCCTGCTGGCAACAGCTGACAGTCAGAGAAGACAGGCAGAGCAGCACATTGTAGAACCAATACATAAACAAATACAGGCCAGAAGCACAGATGCTGGCACTCACTAGCCTATTTAAACCAGGGCCCTGTATGAGATCATTGCTGAATAGTCTCTCAGCTTCAGTTACTGTTATCCTTGATTCTGAATCTGCTTAACCCAGATATTAACCTGGCTCTTGTTTGACCTGTTTCTGGATTACCCTTGCCTGTCTGTTTTTTTCTGCCCATCTTTGTTACCAACCTCAGCCTGGACTCTTGACCAAGATTTTGCCTAACGATTCTGTTTGCCAACCTTTCTCTTCTCTGACCTTTATTCTGCTTGTGATTTGTGCCTTTCTGCTCAACTGTTACCAAACACGACCAGGATCTGCTCTCTATTTGACCTGGTGAATTCCGGGTGCCCCAATCGCTGTGCTTCTGCTCACCTTACACCACACCAGTGCTCCCAAGTTCAATTCTTCAGTTCCAGCTTCCCTCTTCCTCAAAAAACTTTACTCCCTCGGTCTCTGTGGCTGAGCCCTTCGGTGGCTCTTGTCCTACCTATCCCAATGCACCTTCAGTGTCACATACAGTTCTATCTCCTCCTCTCCTCTTCCTTTCTCTGTTGGGTTCCCCCAAGGTTCTGTTCTTGGACCTCTCTTATTTTCAATATATACCTCTTCCCTGGGAGGGCTGATAGCCTCCCCGGGATTTTAATATAATTTCTACGCTGACGACACCCAAATCTACCTCTCCACCCCTCAACTCACTCCATCAGTCTCCTCACATATCACTAACTTATTAACAGACATATCTGCCTGGATGTCACACCACTTCCTCAAACTCAACTTGTCCAAAACTGAACTCATAATTTTTCCTCCTCCACATGCCTTTTACCCTGACTTCTCTGTCAAGAGCAATGGCACAACCATCCACCCATCCCCACATGTCAGGGTGCTTGGTGTTATCCTGGATTCTGAACTCTCTTTTTGGTCCCACATCCAATCACTTTCTAGGGCTTACCGCCTCAACCTCTGCAGCATCTCTAAAATATGTGCTTTCCTAACCAATTAAACCACAAAGCTTCTGATTAATTCCCTGGTCATCTCTTGCCTCCACTACTGCAACTCCCTCCTTATTGGCCTACCTTTAAATAGACTACCCTTCCTTCAGTCCATCATGAATTCCGCTGCCAGACTCATCCATCTTACAAACCGTTCAGCGTCTGCCACCCCTCTCTGCATATCCCTCCATTGGCTGCCACTCGCCCAACAAATTCAATTCAAAATACTAACAATAAGCTACAAAGCCACCCACAACTCTGCTCCCAGCTACATCACTAGCCTAGTTTCAAAATACCAACCTAACTGTCCTCTTCGTTCCTCCCAAGACCTCCTGCTCGCCAGCTTCCTCGTCACCTCCTCTCATATTCGCCTCCAAGACTTCTCCCAAGCCTCCCCCATCCTCTGGAATTCCCTACCCTGAATCTGTCAGATTGTCCCCAAATCTATCCACTTTCAGGCGATCCCTGAAAACTTTTCTCTTCCGGGAAGCCTATCCTGCCTCCACCTAACAACTGCACTTTTATTTTCTTCATCAGCTCATCCCCACAGTTATTTCCCTTTCGTATCACTTGACACTGCCTCCTATATGGTAAGCTCTAATGAGCAGGGCCCTCTAATTCCTTCTGTGTTGAATTGTATTGTAATTTGTACTGTCTGCCCTAATATTATAAAGTGCTGCGCAAACTGTTGGTGCTATATAAATCCTGTATAATAATAATAATTTAATAATAAATAAGTTATTATTTCAAATGTTCTTTCTTATTTCCGAATTTCCAAATTTTTTAAATTCTGAAATCAGAAAGAACATTTGAAATAATAATAAATAACTATTAAATTATAGGTATTGGAATTTCCTTGAAAATGTGGCTGTTAATGAACTTAAATATGACATTTATCACTGACAGCCATATTTTCAAGGACATTCCAAAACCTATAATTTAATAGTTATTAGGTAGGTATTATTTCAAATGTTCTTTGTTATTTTCGAATTTCTAAATTTCTGAATATTCGAATTTCTGATTTTCGGCTGGTCCAATTGCCGAATTTCCGAAATTGCCAAATTACCGCGAATTTCCGAATTACCGCAATTGCCAAATTAGAGCAAATTTCCAAATTACTGCAATTGCCGAATTACAGTGAAACACTGAAATTGACGAATTACCGCAAATTTCCGATTTTTTGAATTTCCGAATATCCAAAGAAATAAAAAAAAAACAAAAAACAAAAAATAACAAATTTTTCAGCCATGCACAAGTCTACTGCAAACATGCATATATTAACAAGAAAATACACACTACGCAAAATATTTGGAATAAAATTTAGGCCCGAGATTAAACCGTTAACGCCATTAAGCCTTTAAGCGCCATTAAACCGTTAAAGCCTTTAAGCCGTTAACCTGGTCGGCTTTTAGTCTTTAAGCTTATAAGTCTTTAAATCTTTAAGCTTTTATTGTTTCTTGTAAACTTTATTATGGATGGATTATTGATAATTTAATATCCAAAACCTTACAGGAAC
>BLSH010427634.1:1158187-1168778 GCA_018402905.1 Glandirana rugosa | reverse complement strand
CCCCCCCCCCCCCCCCCCCACAGCTCTTATGTAGCTAAGAACAGGGGAAATATGATAATTTATAAATGAAGGAAAAAGGTTATTTATGTTTTTTTACATCTAGATCTTTTGCCTTTCATTACTATTTTAAACTGAATGGGTTGTTTCACAAGGTTTACAATCATAATAAAGCATATCTAAACAAAACAAAAATGTAGTATATTGCAGCTTATCAATCCTTAGATGTGGTGGCTGCATTAGTTTTACTTTAATTGTTTTCCTTTACTTTTTCTGGGTGAATACACTTCCTGTTCTAGAGTGGCTGCAATCATTCCTACCCTATATCTACAGAAGAGCAATGTAACCACCCAGATTACTGGCAGGATCAACAGATATTAAATAGGGACTATTAATAGACAGCATCAAATATGTATTTTTTATTTTGCCCATAGTTCCATTTAACAGCTTTCAGCAATTATTTCCATATTTGACTTTATTTACATATTTAACGTGGCTGTAAAGTCTCCGCAATAAACTCCCATGAAAGGTTATCTTATGGGGCAATAGTAATGGTAGTGTTTTTTTCCAGCAATATAATCTTTCAATACCTTCTTGATCGCAGGAAGCATCAGTCAATCGATCGCTGGATAAAAGGATCGATTGAATGAAGGATCGATTGATCAATCTCAGGAAAGATCTATTGCAGTAAGGGTCGGCCGGGTGATCGTAGGAAGGATCGGTCGGTCGATCGCAGGAAGGATTGGTTGGTTGATCGCAGGAAGGATCAGTCAGTCAATCACAGAAAGGCTTGGTCAGTCAATCGCAGGAAGGATCAAAGTAAGGAAGGATCAGTCATTCAAGTGCAGGGAGGATTGGTCGATTGATCACAAGAAGGATCAAAGTAAGGAAAGATCGGTTGATCAATTGCAGGAATGATCAAAGTAAGGAATGATTGGTCGATCATTTGCCAGAATGATCGGTCGATCAGTTGCAGAAAGGATTGATCGATCGACCACAGGAAGCGCCGACGATCAAAAGAAGGATCAAAGGTTCGATCGAAAGTAGGATCGATCGATCACAGGAAGGAACGGTGGGTCGACCACAGGAAGGGACAGTGGGTCGATAGCAGGAAGGATCGGTTGGTCAATAGCAGGAAGAATTAGTCAGCCGATCACATGAAGGATCAAAGTAAGGAATGATCGGTTGATTGATCAATGGAAGGATTGGTCAAAGGTTGACCAATTGCAGGAAGGATCGGTTGGTTGGGTCGATTGCAGCAAGGATTGGTCAGTCGATTGTTCTTGCCTTGTGAAAGCAATAAAGTTGATCAAAAAAGTAAGAGACAGTGTAAAAATATTATTATTAATAATAAACAATGTAAAGCACCCCCTCCCCCAGTGCTTATGTGTAAACTCAAATGCATACAAAAAATGGTTTTCACACCACACGTGAGGCATCGGTGCAAATGTCAGAGCGAGAGTAATAATTCTAGCACCAGACCTCCTGTGTAACTCTAAACTGGTAACCTGTAAAGGCTTTTAAAACATCGCTAATAGAGATTTTTAGGTACCGTAGTTTGGCGCCATTCCACGGGCGTATGCAATTTTAAAGCGTGTTTAGTATCTATGTCAGGGCACCTGGGGTCAGGTGACAGATGTGCACTGCAAGAGTGTGAATCGCACCACTGAAGTATGAAGTGCACGCTAAGGTTGCGAAGTTCGCTGCAAGGTTGTGGACCTATGGCTGACTGCTGCTAAGTAGTTCCGGCTGACACGGGGAAAGGGCCCCCTAGAGCACGGACAATGGAACACAGGGAGCTAGTGCATTGGTTTCCCCAGGGCGCAGAATCTAAGAGCCAGTGGGTATTCATCAGAGCCTCTAGTGGTGAGGATGGATTTGACTGCAACTGGATCCAGGTCGCGGACCCCAGAGTCCCCTAGCTCACACTCGGGCTGGACCCAGGTGGTAGAGGGGAAGCAGCAGCACAGGAACAGCAAGAATAGTCAGAGGGATAGCGAAGGGTCAGGGCTACCAGCAGACAAGAGACAAGCCGAAGGTCGAGGTATGAGGCAGGAAGGGCTAGTCAGACAAGCCAAGGATCTGTACATGGATAAGACACAGAGCAACCGAAGGAGACAATCACACACAAGCCATACATGGACAAAAGTTGATCAGCAATGCGGCCTAGCACTGCCAGGTATAATATCCTGTTACCAATTAAGGCCTGGGGTGGAGACCAGCCAAGGAGGGCCTACTAAAGCACACAGATGAGGGAGGCCCAGCCTTTAACTGGACACATGCAGCAAAGGTAGGCAACAGATAAGACATGAACGTTTGCTTATGTTCCAAGACAGAATGTTTACTATGGTTTCATGACAATCTATTTACCCAGCATAACATCATCTTTTATATTTTAACAAAAATTTGGGTATCGTATGGTGTTTGTGTGCAAAAATTCATTAGTGTATTTTTTCCAAGCAAATTGCAACACCCAACATTTTATCCCCTAGGGCCTCTGCTAAAAAAAATATATAATGTTAGGGTGATCTAAGTAATTTTATGGCAAAAAATACTGATTTTTACATGTAGGACAGAAATGTCATTTACCAGCAGCTTTCTTTGTATTACATTACATTGCTTTATCCATAGGAAAATTTTCAGAACGCTGATTCCGGGAGAAGCAAATTGAAGATAATTACTAACAAGTGTTATTTTGCATGATCTCATAAGGTGTAATAGCATTCTTTTGACAGCTCTACAAAATTAAGAATTCTCTATATTGTTGATAAGTTAGTCAAGTTAAAAGATTAACAACCATAAAAGTGGAAGAAGTTGCAATACAGAAGCTCTTAAACTTTGTTTGAACCTTTGTTCATAACAACCTAAAGCATAAAGCTGGATGTACACTGGTAGACTCTTGTTTGATATTTTTCATTTTAAGAACTTTCATTCAATTTTCTAAATGTTAGTTGGATCAAATCATCATTCATTTTTGACCACAGTTTTGAGAATATTCAAGCAGCAGGATGGTAAAATGTTCTTGAACAAATGAATTTCTAACAGTGTACAGTATGTGTTTTTTGTTAGGTAAAGTCCATGTGTTCCAGCACACACACATACATGTGTCCCCTCTCATCATACTCAACAGTTCTGTGTCAAGGAAGGAGACCTTCAGATTTCTGGGACCTATAATTTCCCAGGACCTCAAGTGGGCATCCAACATTGGAACAATCCTCAAAAAAGCAAAGCAAATAATGAACTTTCTGCATCTGCTCAGGAAGTTCAACGTATCTTACACTGCAGTAATCAAGTCTGTTCTTTGCACCTCCAGGACCATCACTGGTTTTGTTCAGCCTCCAAATGAGACAGAAATAGACTACAGTGAACAGGTTTTCTGAAAAAATGTATTGCTGTTCTCCTGCCTGCACAGGACTTATGCAACTCCAAGTCAGGAAATTGTCAGAGAGGTTCTTAACAGACTGAGCTAAATGTGTTATTACCTTTTCTTATACTAGGACTGGCGATTGGGTAACCCCATGCTGGTGGTGAAGAGATGATGTAGAGTACTTATGTGACTATTGATATTATTCCACTAAACCACTTGTTCTACTGCTATCTATAGCAGAAAGACAACTCACTGCTTTGCTTGCCTGGTCAGCCTCTATAAGCTCCGTAACAGCTGTATCCATTTGTTTGTTTTTGTTTACTCCCTGCTCATCTGTTCCAGTGTGGTCCATGATAGGAACTGTATGACAAGCTGCTGCCTGGAACTGTATCACTGCTATGTTAGAATATAGGATAAAGCCATTGGTCAGCAGTTTGGTGGACTACATCTGTTTGAACAGATGTTAGCTCTGCTGCCTAATATAGCTATAACCTCCCACTTGACTAGTTGGCTGTCCTATCGCCCACCTAACTGCATGGTGAATGCTCTTATTTAGAGATTTTGATCTTATGGCTTTTTTTTTAAAATAAATGTTTATGCATGGAATAGTTGTTTAGTGTATACTGCCTATATAATCTACTATCAGCCCTCACTGGACATTTGGAAGTGGTATTCCTGTGTCTATTAGCAAGGTGCCATGTTAGTTGGGGGCAATTGATGGGAATGATTAGGTTTCCGATGCGGGCAGCTGCCACTTATTTATTAATTTATTCCATAACGCAGAATTGGTTTTCACAATTGATGGGTATATTGTTGCCATAAGTGAGGTGGTTTTCAGCATTTTGGGTACTGTGTTTTAAACCTCAGCAACCCCATTATAGCACTAATTTAATTTTGGTTAAACTAGATTTACTACCAGTGGGTTGCTTGTATACACACAGTAACTATTGTGTATTGTTTTCTCCATTATAATGGCTGTAATTTTTGTATAACTTTTGTACTTTAATAAAAAATAATTTGATACATGCTATGTAAGCCACATGGACTGCGATGAAGCAGTCACTTTTTGGTTAAAGGTGTCTATGCCTTGTCCTATATTTTGTAATGTGCTTTTATGACCACTAGAGTCACTAGAGTCACACTGCATTGACAACCTTACTTGATTTGTAAGTGGTTCTGAAATTTGTCGATGGGGTTAACAAAACCCTTTATTTGGTAGTCCCTCGCCCCCACCCCATTCCATTTTATTTTTCTCCTTTTTTTTTTTCCTTTTTTCATCTATGCAGTTTGAGCTTTATTTTATTTTAGAGAGGACATGGCCTATGTTTTTGGGGATGAAATAGATGTAAAGATCAGAGCAGCCTTGAAGAAGGATGTATTCCTGATGGATAGTAAGGAAGAGAAGCTTAAAAAGCGTTACAAGGAACATCCAAGAAATTATAAATTAAATATCTTAATCAAAAATGGGATGTGATCTCCTTGGAGTCCCACATAGAAAATACAATTATACCAAGAGGTTTGAGAGATAGAGTTATATAGGCAGAACACCTGCGTAATTATATATTCCTACCCATTTAGAAATCATTATATAGCACAGCTGATGAAATTAATAGTGGAAGAAAAACGTATTTATTTAAATAACCTCAAAGAACAGATTGATAGAAGTACCTGAGGGCTTGAGACATTCAGAGTGTGAGGATTTTCTAAAATATATTGAGAAAATATAGAACGAAATAGATAAGACCCAAAGAAATTCAAGAATTAAAAAACAGTCCAAATTCAAATGCGACCTTAATGACTGGGAAACAGGAGAGATTGTTGATTTGACCAGTTTGAGAAGTCAAGACGCAGGCAATTTAGGTCCCTGTCAGTCTGGAGGGGATGAAACCTCAAGTGACACTGACAGTAAGACATCAACACATTTAGTAATTTTTTTAGACTAAGAAGATGCATCAAGGTTGGAGAACAAAAGGTGGTAAGCAAAACAAAACCTGGAATGAAAGGAAATCAGAAAGAAAAAACAAAAGAAACTTTAGAGAGGAAAAGCAGTACTGGATGTCAAAAGAAATAAAATTATTAGGAATGACTTTGGATGAGAGTCCAGATAAAAAGGTCATACTTTTGTCCTTTGTTTTACAGGAGAGACATATCACACTTTTACAAAAGGGACTATTCTTTTCTCCAATGAATTCCATGGATGAATGTACAGTGTTTAAGGACTGGAACCTTTTTCTCCACAAAGTCCTTTCGTATGCAATCCATGATAAAAAATACATAACCCAAAAATTGGCCAGCATCCTTCGTGACCAACAACAGCGATTTGAGAAAATCTGGAACCCCTGGATCAGATACCTCCAGGCTTCCTGAGAGCGTAGGTGGGGGACCAGGGTTGGGTCCCCGGGGGCCATTGGCGGAGTGAACTCTCTCTCTTCTTCTCTTTGCTGGACTTCTCTTAATTCCCCTTTCTCTTCTATTTTTCTCCCCTTTCCTTTCCTTTTTTTTTTCCTTTTTTTTTTCTCTCTCTTGCGTTTCTTTTTTTCACACTATTTTTACACCAATGTTGGTTGTAGGTTTGTCCAGAATGTATAGACCAGCTATAAACCTGGACAAGACACTGGAAATAAGAATGGTGGTTTTGTATAGCTGACCTGGGGGGTGCTGCTAGCCGCCCATTGACACAGTATGTTCCCAATTGGGGTGTCACGGGCGGGGGGGCCCCACCTCCCTCGTTGTTTGTTATTTTTTATTTTTTGTTTTACGTGATCATAACCATCTATCAATGTTTCATTACTTCTATGTTGCACCAGCCTATGGTTTGTCAGGTGCTTGATCTTGTTGCGATATATGCAATCTTTCAGTCTCAACTCTGAATAGCCCTATGACTGTAATTGTACTTTGTGTTTATTAGCTGTGAAACCAATAAAAACTATTGAAAGATAAAAAATACATAACCCCTGCTGTAAGGGAACCACTTTCTGGATAAAAAAAACTGTTAAAAGACCTATTGGATTTAATAGACGAAAATCTTCCTGACTATGAAATCAGTCATGATGATGAAACACTGGTTATAGGGAAAGCCAATTTAACTCGGAAGGATGCAGGGCAGGGTTCAGTGCTGCAGCTTGTTGTACACATGTCTCCATACAGCTGGGGATGATGTGAGATTTGTCAGCTCTACCCCCTCCTCCTCCTCCATGCCCTTCTCTGCTGAATTGTCCTATTAACTTCCTAGTACCCCCTAAGTGTTCAAAGCGCTATTCAATGAGTCAAGCTAAATGGTGCCATACAGTGCTTCAGCTGGTGTTTCAGCTGGTGTTTCTATGGGGCAGGAACCACACCGGAGCAGAGATTCTTGCAGCACTACAGGGACAGGACCAGAAGTGGTTCACGCCACGCCAGCTGGGGCCAGGAATGGTGGTGTGTGATAATGGCACAAACCTCCTGTCCACCCTTAGATAGGGAAAGTTGACACATGTGCCATACCTGGCACATGTCCTCAGTTTGGTGGTGCAGCATTTCCTACATAGGAACCCAGGGTTGGAAGATCTGCAAAAGCAGGCCAGAAGAGTCTGTAGTCATTTCAGGCAGTCATACACAGCCAGTGCTCGGTTGGCTGAAATTCAGCGGGAATTCCACCTGCGCATAAACCGCCTGATTTGTGACATGCCCACCAGGTGGAACTCGACTTTGGCAATGCTGCAGCAGCTGCCCAAGCAGCAGAGGGCCGTCAACAAGTACCTGTGTAAGTATGGCAAAATGACAGGCTCAGGCCAGCTAGGCTTTTTTCCCCCATGCCAATGGCTGCTCCTAAAGGATGCATGCACTGTACTGTCACCATTTTGAGGAGGCCACAAGGATGATGAGCCGTGACAATGCATGCATCAGGGACACAATCCCTGTTGTATTCCTGTTGGAGCAGACTCCGCAGGGCATTATGGACAGGGCACTCGAGGCAGAGCAGCGGAAGGAAGAGGAGGACTTCCTTTCCTCTCAAGGCCCACTTTATGCAGACACCATCATTCCTATGTCTCAGAACACACAAAAGGAGAGAGGAGGAGGAGGATTCTGGCAGTTACGGAGGCATTGAATCAGAGGAAGACATACGTCAAACAGTAAGCAATGGTTTTCCATCCCCAGAACACTTGGGAGTAGTATGTGGCTGGGAGTAGGCAGTTACAGATACTGTAATCCTCAGTGACACTGAGGAGTCTGCTTCTCATACCTCCGCAATTTGGGGTGCATAGGCTCCCTCATGCTTCAAAGCCTGGGAAATGACCCAAGAATACCTGGCATAAAGCGGAAGGATCACTATTGGTTGACACCTTAAAGAGGAGTTTATCAAATGCTTTTCCTGACTCTGGTAGATTACAGTGTCATGGAAAACATAGTTTTGAGTCTTTTGTTGGTCAAGAGAGGAGCGGTGGAGAAGGCGACTGCCTAAGTGATTAATTTCTCCATTTTTTTAGTCCTCACCACCAGGGCTTCAGCCTTCACATCCCATTGGCAGTGTCTGCATCACATGGTGGACGGTTTTCTAGAGAACAGAGATGAAGAGCATTCCAGTCAACGATCCACTGGCTTACTGGGTCATGAGAATAGACCACTGGCCAGAACTCGCTCAGTATGCTATTGAGCTGCTGGCTGCCCTGCATCCACTGTGCTTTCCAAACGGGCATTCAGTGTTGCTGGAGGTTTTGTTACTGATCATAGAACTTGTCTGTCCACAGACTCTGTGGACCATCTGACTTTTATCAAAATGAATCAGTCTTGGATTACCAGCAGGTATAAAGCCACTGATGCCGATGTCGCCGATTAAGTGTTTATGGTATGTGGAATCTCTGCAGGACTTTTAGGCTGCACAGCGTTGTGGGTGTTGATTTCATCTGGAAGAATGTTTTTGGTGTAGGTTTCATGGGAACAATTAACACCCAAAGACGATTTTTTCTGCACCTGTTTGACAAGTGCATATCATTTCAATATTGACAGCAAGGCCAATTCTTGCTTTCATAAAGAGTATCTCTATAAAGTTATGGTGTGAAGATGCCTCCGACACCAAAAAACAATTTTTCAGCACGTGTTTGACAGCTACATCAAATTAATTTTTTTTACAGCAAGGCCAATTCTTGCTTTCATCAAGAGTACCTCTTATAGCGTTATGGTGTGAAGGCACCATCGACGCCGAAACACCAATTTTTCCACACCTGTTTGACAGGTGCATATGATTGCAATTTTTCACAGCAAAGCCAATCTTTGCTTTCATCAAAAGTATCTCTATAGGGTTACGGTGTGAAGGCGCCACCAACACGCAAAAAACTATTTTTCAGCACCTGTTTGACAGGTGCATAACATTGCAATTTTTCACAAGGCCAATTCTTGCTTTCATCAAGAGTACCTCTATAGGGTCACAGTGTGAAAGCGCCACGACACCCAAAAAATAATTTTTCAGCACCTGTTTGACAGCTACATCAAATTTAATTTTTTTTACAGAAAGGCCAATTTTTGCTTTCATCAAGAGTACCTCTGTAGGGTTATGGTGTGAAGGCGCCAACGTCACCCAAATGCCAATCTTTCTGCACCCGTTAATTCTATCCAAAGTCTGTGGAAAAGACACCAGAATTTATCCAAAAAATCTCTGATACTGTTCCCACATTGTGGCCTCATCATACAGACTGGCTCCCCTAGCTGTTGCTTACAAAATAAAGGAAGCTTGCAGGGAAAATGTAATTTTTGTGGCTTCATACATGCAATTATTGCTGCAGCAGATTCTATACATGGTACAGATATGGCACT
The DNA here is from genome assembly GCA_018402905.1 of Glandirana rugosa. Taxonomy (NCBI): domain Eukaryota; kingdom Metazoa; phylum Chordata; class Amphibia; order Anura; family Ranidae; genus Glandirana; species Glandirana rugosa. Next base: position 1,159,624 of record BLSH010427634.1, on the reverse strand, counting down.
TTACAGGTAGATTACAGGGACCCCCCCAGGCACTATATTGAAAGGAATTTTTCATTTTTATGCTTTCACTTTAAGCATCAATAAATCACTGCTCATTTAACAAACTTTTTTTTCATTGCTACATGTCCCCCAGGGCAGTACCTGGATCTCCATAACCATCGTAGGCCCAATTACTTGCATATAAGCCTTTAGAATGGGCACTTTTGATTTTTCACATTCGGTTCCTATAGACTTCAATGGGGTTCATTATTTGGTTCCGAACTTTCCAGATGTTCAAAATTTCTGGTGCAACCCGAACAGGGGGTCATTAGGCCCATCCCTAGATACAATCTGAATTTGTCATGAAGTCTGAGAAAACATTGTTATCAACTTTCCTGGGAACAAATAAAATGTTTTTATGCAGACACTGACAGGTTTTCCCATTTGTGGAGAGCACGGGGGTGTTCACTGATGTGGACAGAAATAACTCATATACCATTAGGAGTTGGATAAATTGTGTGACAACAAGATTGATTTACAGTTTAGAATGCTTGTGTGGCAAGCTACACATTGGTAAAATTACACATCAGTTTAGGGTCCACATCAGTGAACATTTCTGTGATATAAGGGGAAAAGAACACAGCAGCCCTCTTGCACAACAATTCGCTACCTTTCATGGATCTCAAACTGAGGTAAAGGGAATTTATGTCTTGAACCTCACCCAGTGACATTATGACTTCAATACTATGCTCCTTATAAAAGAAAAACAGTTGATTTACACACTGAATACAGTAGTTCCAAAGGGTTTGAACATAGAACTGAATCTCCAAGTGTTGTTGGAGAGGTATGAATAACTGGTCCTTTGAGTATATCTTTGGTATGTTTATGATCCGCTGCCAGGGGCGTTGCTAGGGGGTGGCTATTGGGGCTACAGCCCCGAGTCTGGGGCCTATAGCCTGAGTCTTTTACCAGGTGGGTGCAGTTCTGCAATTTGCAGGTATTTCTCGGTCCGGAATGCAGGAGGCAGGGGCAGACTGAGCCGTGGTAGCATGGGCTCCGTCTCAGTCCTCGCCTCCACCTGATGTATGGGGAGGCTCTCTGGGTACCCTGATGTATGAGGAGGAACTCTGGGGACCCTGATATATGGGGAGGTTCTCTGGGGACCCTGATGTATAGGGGGGTTCTCTGGGGACCCTGATGTAAGATGGGGCTCTCTGTGGACCCTGATGTAAGGAAGAGGCTCTCTGTGGACCCTGATGTAAGGAAGGGGCTCTCTGATGTAAAGAAGGGGCTCTCTGGAAACCCTGATGTAAGGAAGGGGCTCTCTGGGGACCCTGATGTAAGGAAGGGCCTCTCTGGGGACCCAGATGTAAGGAAGGGACTCTCTGGGGACACTGATGTAAGGGGGATCCGTACTCAGAAATGTAACAATGTTTATATATATATATATAGTCCACC